>PVIY010055095.1:0-13899 GCA_004026745.1 Myrmecophaga tridactyla | reverse complement strand
GGTGCTGACGCCGCAGCCTGCGCTCCTGCCCGCCGGAGCTGGCGGCCCCCAAATGGCCGTGCTGGGCACAGCTCGGGGCAGGGCCGGGGCACGGGGCAGTGGCTGCGGTTGCCTGCCGAGGGCCGACGTTTAACCCGAGCTTCCCATTTCCCACTGCAGCGACCACCACCCGGACCCAGAGGTGCCTCGGAGTCAGCGCCCAGCTGCCTTCCCCAAGGGCGCACAGCAAAGAGGGGTGTGGGCCCGACGCCCCGTCCAGCGCCCTCCTCCAGGCGCACGCCGCCTTGCCTCAGTCCCCAGGGACGCGGGCAGGCGAAGACTAGGTCGCAGCCCCGTTTCTGATACTCAGAGCCGACCCTCCCGCCTCTCGCGTCCAGCTCCGTAGCGCGTGCAGTTGGCCCCCTCCTGGTCCCCTCCTGGCCCTCTCCAGCAGCTTCGCCTCAGCCAAGCTGTGTTCTTTCAAGCCCATAAAACCCAGCAAGCTCCTATTCCTTCTGATCCTGTTTTCTCATCTCTGTGTGGGTCGCATTCACAATGCCCTTCTTGTGAGGAGCTTGTAGGGATTCAGTGAAATTAAAGCAGGTAAAAGTTCAACCCAGCCTGGAGTATACAGCAAGAGCTCAAACACTGTTGGCAGAGCCGCGGAGGCGCAGCACTCCATCTTCTCTAGCCTTATCGGGAAGCAGTCCCCCCACCGATTGTTTCTGGGAGTGACCAGGAGCTCCTGGTCCCCACACCTGCACAGCTTACTGGTAATGTGGCCGCTGCCCTGGGTCTGCTGCGGGGCATGTGCTCCCAGCCACCCCCTTGGGGCACGGGGTGACCAGCGAGCCAGAGCGCAGCTGGGGCCCGCGTCTGCTGCTTGCCAGAGCAGCTGCGCTTCTGTTCCCTTACATATCAGCATTTCCCAGGAACACAAATGGAGGTGACTTCCGACCCCAGCAGGGCCTCAAGGCTGTCCCTCACTCTCATAATCTGCCTCGGTTCCCCTGTGGTGTCCCCTGACAGCATCACCCACAGCGTCCATTGTCACATCATCCTAAGCCCTTGTGTTTCCCTTGAAGGACTCATGCCTCTCTGCTGGAACACGCCGTGCCTGCCCAGAAACACTTACCTGTGAGCACCTGGCGTGTCTGCCAACCTTTCCAGATCAATCCTCATTTCCTCTGGCTCTTCTGTCCCCTGCTTCCCCAACCACGCAAGCAAGCCCGCTTCTGTATCCAGCAGAGTCTACCACCCTCTCTTGTCATTTTACTTTACAACTAAAATACGGTAACTGTTTGTGCGATCCTCCTACTATTATCATAAATCTCTAGATTTTGCTTTTTATTAATCTATGTAGTTAGGACAACTGCAAATATTTTCTCTGCACCGTGCTGGGATTCTTCCTCCAGGTAGCCTTCCCTGCAAGCACTTTAGTGAACAATCCTTACAAAGGGTTTACTCAACAAACATGCAGCATGTAACGCTCTGTCAGCATTAAATGCCGTATGACTTAGATTTTGTTCTGGTTCTTTGTAAAAGAGCCCTAACATAACAATGGCTTACACAAGAAATATATGTAGGTGTCTTCCATGCAGAAGTTCAGAGTCAGGCATTCCAGGGCTGATGTCCCTGGTCAGCAAACCAGGCTCCCTCAATGTTTATACTTCTCCAGCCTTGGATGATGGCTTCCCACCTCAGGTCTGCCCCATGCCTTATAACTGTTGGAGCTCCAGCCATCACATCCCCATTCCATCACATAAGGAAAAAGGAAAGAGGTAATTGCAAAATGGTTCCTGCTTTCCACCCTTCTCCCAGTAAGAAGTTTCGAGAAAACTTCATTCATAGCTTCTTTTTATATATCATTGGCCATCCTCATCTGCAAGAGAGGTTGGGAAATAATGTGTTTTAGTTTAGCATTTAGTTTCCCTCTAAAACAGTGAATCTGGATACTGAGAAGACAACCAGCAACATGTAAACAGAGTTAAACTTAGAATCATTGACATGTGTCCCTGGTCTGCTTAGTAAAGCCTGGAATGTGTGTTTCTCTCTAAATAGGTGCTGGGGATACAAAATTATTTCCAAGCAGCATATAGTCTACTGGGGCAAAACAGACAAGCGCATTTCCTACTATGACACAAAGAGAAAACTTACAAGCAGGTGGGGTTGGGGGTCTTTGATCATACTGTGGTGAGGGAAACTTGGAGAAGGAGATACCATCCAGTTGCATTTTGCAAAATGTACAGCTGTTAGTCTCAGAAAGAAGCATTGGCAGGCATTCAGGCAGAGGCAAGACCTTTTGTGAAGCCTTGGAAAAGTGGAACGGGTGATACTTTGATCCCCAAATTCCCCACATTAAAATTCCTTTTTCACATGCTCTGGCCCCAATTCCAGGATGCAGAGAATATTATTCAACCACAAATTTTAAGTGTCATTTATATGTTTGTGCCAGACACTATCTTTCAGGTTGGGCTGCAAAGGGATAAAAGGTGGCTCATGTGCTGATGGTGATGACAGAAAACAAAAAAGTGAACTAAAACAGTTATAGACTCTGATTCTAACTGTGAAGGAAATCGGCAGAGCAGGGCAAAGGGAACCATCAGGGATACTTCAAGCAGCTGATCAGAGATGGCCCCTCTATAGTCTGAGATGAGATTTCCATGCCACAGGCCTGCTGGAGAATGCTCTTGGGAATACAGCCGTAGGGGAGCAAGAGAGATCCGCCAGGGCAGAAGGAGAAGTTATGCTGCTTTCACACCAACGTCCAGCTTGTCCCACAGGGAGGGTGGAAGCTGGGATGGCTCATTTACTGGAACAGGATTTGACTTGGGACAGGGTTTGACCTTGGCTGACTCAACACTGTCCACCCAATGGCACGTCTGGAGGTGACCCATGGAGAACTGTCGGCTCAACATTCCCAGTAGTGGCCAAGGCTTTCCGGCCACAATGGGAGATGTGGGTGGCATACCACGGTATAGTGACAATTTAGCTGAGAGTCCATCAGCTGTCCAGAGTTAAAGAATCTCTTTCTAGGAAGAGGTAATAGCACATACAAAGATCCTGGGGAAGGGAAAGGCCTCTAGGCATTGAAAGAGCTGGAACAAATGGAGTGGCAGGGAGGTTGGCACGTGGCAGAGTTTAGAACATGCACAAGGCAGAGCACACAGGGATAACCCTGATTCTGCCAAAGCAGCTTTATTCTCAGAACAAATGCTTTAAGTAATTAGTTGAGAAAAGAAAATCTACCCAGAAGAGTGCATCTGTTCCCCATGACCCAAATAAAATGCGGGCATAGGAGAATGACATGTGGCGAGACACATTTTGACTGAGCTTGCATTTTCTAAAATTTAGCAATTCACATGCTATATCTTTAAAACTTTGTATTATAACTTAATGTGTTTTCTAAAGATGAGCACTTTTTAATCTCAGTTACTTAGCCTCATCCTCAAGAAATCATGAGCTTTGTATATTGTTCTTCCGATGTGTGATATCATAAATATATAATTATCCAATTTTTTCCTGTCCATCACCTAAATATCGCTTTGAGATTGAAACATGGGAATGTATAACAGTGAATCTTGTGATGGATGACGACTGATTAACAGCACAAATATAAAAAAGTTATGTCATGAACTAGAACAAATGCATGACACTATTACAAGGAGTCATTAAATGGGGAAAATATACCTATTGCAACTATGGACTATAATTACAGTAATATCTTAATATTCTTTCGTCAACAGTGACAAATGTACCTGACTAATACTAGGGTCGGTTGGGGGGAGGGAGGGATTAGGTGCATGGGCTGTTGTGGTGTTCTTTTCTCCTTTTTTCTTTCTCTTTCTCTTTGAGGATAATGAAAATGTTATAAAATTGACTGTGCTGGTGAATGCACAACTATGTGCTGGTGCTGGGAGCCACCAGCTGTATACTTTGGGTGAACTGCATGGTGTGTGACTTTGGGCTTTTTCTGTGGGGGGTGGGGGGAGGTGGAAACCACTTCACAACCCCGTGGGGATGGTCCAGGGCGGGCAGCAACCTGCTAAGAAGGCATCGAGGCAATGAGGGAAGAACCATGCATGAGGGTGCCCGGGAGAGACTTGCCTGCTGAGATAAATTCTCACTTGCATAGCTGAGCTCATCTATCCACGAGAAGGCAGGAGCCATGTTGCTTTTCCCCATCCATGCTTCACTGCAGATTTACAGCCGGCAAGCCTTCCCTCCTGTCCTGCGAATACCGTCTAGTCTTTCTGTGTCTCTCAGCGCCAGGACACAAGTAAGCCCCTCAAACGGGCCCCTGTCAGGCTGTCAGACTGAATCAGCAGCTCAGCAGCATCTGCACTCAGTGCTGAATGAATTCTGTGCTGTGTCCAGTTCTGTCTTGACCAGGCCTGAAGGAGGGGAGCAAACTGACATCAGGGGCCAGCGAAGAGCCTTCCAGCAGAGCACAGGGCAGAAAGTTGTGTTCGGGAAGGAGTTTGCTTATACTGCTTTAGAGAAATGTGAATATGTGTATATGTATATATGTAGAAAGAATAGTGTATTAAAACTAAGGTACCAGGTGGTGCAACAGCGGCTCAGTGGCAGAGTTCTCACCTGCTGTGCCAGAGACCTGGGTTCAATTCCTGGAGCCTGCCCATGCCTAAAAACAAAATTAAGGTACCATCATCCTGCTGTCCACACTTAACACAAAATAGCATCTATACCCCACTCTGTCCACTCCAGATTATTCTGCAAGAAATTCCAGACGTCATGTCATTTCATATTGTAAATATTGAGACGTTTCTTGAAAAGATGAACACAGCCACAATAACATCATGCTGTCTAAAACCGAGTAATTCCTCATCGCCATCTACACACCCAGCTGGTAGCCGCATACCCTTTATGGCTCATGCATGTTTGTTTTCCGCGTTTGCTCCTCTGGACCGGGCTATGAAGAAGGTGCAGATGCTGTGACCTGTTGCCGTGCATCTCCCTTCTGCTGCCCCTCTGTGGTGTGGGCCCCCACACTCTGCTGACTGGCCAGGGGGCCGGTGGCCATACAAATAACTTGATTGAAAGCCTTGTTCAGATTCACATTTTATGATTATTGCTGATGTTATTACTATAATGACAGGACTTCAAGGTGGCCTTCCAACTCCCATCAGAGGCTCACAGAGTCTGGCTGACTGTCTTTCTGCAATCTTAATAACCATTGATGGTCATCTGCCAGCTATGCAGAGCTGGAGATTGTGATATTCTAATTCTAGAACCCTTCTTTCTTCATTAGCTAGAACATTTCCTAAAAGATACAACAGGGGATGTTGCTGCGTGACTTAGGAGGGTGGATGTGTGGCCATCGGGAGGCTGGCTCAGGAGCTCACATAGGGAAGGTGGATTCTGCTGATGCTGCTGCACCCTGGCACCTTGCTGGGATCCGAGGAGGATGAGGTTGAGTAATGCGTGCTTTTAGTCCTCCACAGTACAGTGAGAGGAATGCAGATTCTTACACCTAATTGTGCTGGTAAAGAGGGCACGCAAGGCAGACAATCCCTATACAGAGCAACGAGGCCATGTGTACAGCTTCCAAAAGAGTAGGCGATCACATCAGGCCAGGGAAAATCTGCACAGGCTTCCTGGAGGAGGGGATATATGCACTAAGGATGGATGGACTGGTAGGGGTCTAGAAGAACAGACATGAGGAAAGACATCCCCAATGCGAGAACTAGCTGGAAGAATGTCTTTCTGCCTGTGAGTGCTGTTCATGACCAACAGGGATGTGATGACATTTCCCAGCACTGTAGGAGCTTTCCTTTCCTGCCATTGCCAGATATCATTTATACCTCACCTCGCTTCCTTTCAGCCCTGGTCAAAGTTCCATAGGTTAATTTTTGACATATCTAGAAACCTCATGATTAATGCTAATAATTAAAGCAAAAGTAAGGGGTTTTTGAGGAAGTCACTGTATTCAACTCATTCTTAGTTCCTCCATTCAGCAATTTACTAACTAAATTAAATCTCAGATTCACTGGGGATATGTTTGATGATGACAGAAAATTGAAAATGTATTTCTACTATATTAAGGAAATGGTCATTTTCAAAATGAATCTCTTTATGGGAAGTAATCAGAATTAGATAAGGATGGAGAGTAAATGCCTGCTATATTTAGATGGCTACACCATGAAGAGAGATTAATTATCATCTTAAAACACCGCAGCAATGCTGACCTCGTCTGTGCACGTGGATTGGCCTCCCCCATACCATGCTGCTTCCACACAGTTAAAATGAGCTTTCCAATGGGCCTCGCACAAGCTGGTCTGAGCATGTGTGCGGAGAGGAGGGGACCACACGGAGCGCGACGCGCTTTGCCTCTCGATTCCTGCCCCCACGTACCAGAAAGACTGTGACGCTCGAGTCAGACAAACCTGAAACTGAAATTCACTTCTCTCTGGCTCATTGTTCTGAGCTGATAATTAGTTATTTCATTTGGTTTTTGACAGATTAAACAAGAGAGTAAATGCATTAGAAAGGGCAGAACAGTACAGGGTCTCACGCGCAGCAGCAGCTCAGTAAATGTTTGTCTCCATCCCCCTTGATGATATAAATTGATTTACTTTTAGAAATGACAGCAAAGTCTTGGGGTAAAGAGAGGACCTTTCTCTGTCCTCAAATAGTTGAATATTTGGCCTTAAAAGGAGTAGAACTCTGAGTATCCATAGAAACAGGAGGGAGATGACGTTAAATAGAGAATGGGGGCCAATTTCCAGCCATTTTTGGTGATACAGAGTAAGCAGGAGGGCTTGTCATGTGCCAGGCATGGCCCTGGTACTCAGTCCTCACAGCAGCACTAAGGGGCAGACACCCATTTTCTCAGTTTCCAGATTTCTCATTTCCAGGAGAAAGGAGCTGGACAGTCTGGGCACCAGCATTCAGAAGGCAGGTCAGCCGGAGGAAGTGGGGTGAGGAAAACAAGTGGACGGTGCACTGCGAGGTGCGTCCGTGGTTCCTCCACACCAGGACCATGAGGGATTTGGCTCTCCTGGGCTGGGCTTTTTTAACCCAGGTAAGCCAGCACTGGGGAACTGGAGTCTTCATGTCTGGGAGGAAGGATGTGCTTTCGTATGCGGTAGAAGCCTGAAGGTTTTGATGAGCAATGATTGTCTGCCTGACAATCTGACCAAAGGAGAGGTTCAGACAGGACCAGAGCAGACCATGGGAGTGGGTGGGCAGCTGGCGGGCAGGGGTTTCTGGCCTATGGGGGGATTCAAGAGGAGGCTCTGGCTTCTTGGAGGAGTGGACACGTGAGCCGAGGACAGAGAGACCCGTGGGGTTTCAACAAGAACAGAAGTGCAGAAAGGCTACCTGGACAGGCCTGCCCTGGAAGCACACACTGCTGCCCATAGCTGCTGCCTCCCGACACCGGGAGGGCTCCGTGAAATTTACCAGCACAGCAGGAGCTTTTGTGCCTCGGTCTCATTCTCAGCCCTGACCAAATTCCTACACGTTATTTTGTTACATGTAGATACCTCATGATTACTTCTACTAACTGGAATAAAAGCGAGGGGGTGATGAGGGAACTGTTTTATTCAATTCATGCATCTTGTTTTCCCCATTCAGTGACTAAATTAAAGAGGTAAGGCCAGCGAGTCTGAGTGAAAGGCAATTGATAAATGAATTTAGGATGTCTAAGAGAGGATGCTGCACCACCTTCTGAAACAATGATGTGCTAGGGCGTCCAAGCAAAGGTCGGGGAACACGTTCTGAGGAAACCTTGGAAAAGTTCCTGTGAGCTGCGTGAAGTGCAGAGGCCAGAAAAGATTATGGCCGAGGTGCCTCCTACTTGAGAAAATCCCTGAGTCATGAGGATGGTCACAGAAGCGCCATCCATTCTACACAGGTGTTTCTTAAGCAAACCAGAATGACTTCTTCAAAAACTTAGACAGAGATTAACCTACGCTTATGCTCCTTTCCTTTCAAAGACATATGATCCTAAACCACAAACAAAACATTTTAAGACAAAACCATAGCCAAATTATCCACCTGATATCCATTTCTAGGCTGAGGGCACTGAATTATCTAGCCTCTCTCAATATATCTTGGCTGCCATTTTAGAGGACGGTATATGACCTGCCTGGGACAAGCAGGAGCTGGACAGATAAACCAGAGGGTAGAAATTTCATGAAAAATAGAACAGCCTAAAGATCTGCAAAGAGAAGATACTATTTCAAAGAGATAGCTTATGCTGTCTTAGGAAAAATCACATGTATTTTCAACATCTTTAGTCTACAAGGGATGCATAACCGATCGAAACCAGTTGAGACAAAAAGGGGATTTATTTTCTCTCGTATGTGGATAGTAGAGGTTCAGCCACAGGGTTCAGGAATGATGACAAACACTTGCAGGATTCACCTTTTCTTGATCATTTCTGCTTTTCTAAGCACGTCAGCTGTGTTTTGCTGAGCTCACCTTGCTCCACTACAACCTCTAGGTGCATATCTCTCCCAACCGCCTCTCCAACCCCTAGGTGACATCTCCCACAGTCCCCTCCAGAGAGGGACAGACTCATCATCTTTGGTCCCCAGTTCAAATATGGTCAAACGTTTGGAACCTCACATTTGCATGAGAACAAAATTCATTCCAGAAGCAAATGAAGGGGTGCTAAGGTAAAAAAGAGAAAATATTAGAGGCTGCACAGAAAGGAAAATCCAGAACGGGTGTCCACAGTTTAGTTTAATATTTTCAGAGGTGAAATGTTTCCTCTGAGACAATGGAGTGATGGCAATAGGATGACAGTAAGGGAACACTGAAGGAAGGTAGGGACAGAGATCGTGACCTCATCTGAAACAAATTTGGGGATGTTTCTGCATTCTGTTTAAACTAAAGGGACTAATATCCTCCAGACATTTTCTTAATCTTTGCTCAAGATTTGCCATTGTCTTTACCTTTCTTTCATGGCATTATCTGTTCACAGAGACCTGGGGTGTTTGTGAGTACATATTTTTCTCTGGTAGGAAGAACTTGGCTGTGGAACCAGACAGATCTAGGATCCTAGCCAGGATCCTTTTGCTTTCAAGTGGCAGAAATTCAACTGTTGAGAAAAGAAAGCCATGGAGATACACGGGTAGGGCCATTCCCAGCCTAGCTACATACAGTGTCCAAGGGTTCTAAAGGACCTCTTTCTCTCCAACTCTCTTTCAATTCTTAGGGCTTGGCTATAATCCCTGGGAGGTTCCAGGTAGTGGTAAGATAGCTTCCATGTGTGCCATGATTATTCGATATTTACAAACTCCGATGGAGAGACACTGGTTCCTGCCCAGAGTTGAGATCACCAATCCTTGGTGGTCAAACTGGGACACCCACAGTCCACCTCAGATGCCCTGAGGACCGGACACTGATTGGCCAGTAGATTGAGGAGGAGACACCTTGTGAGGCTAGACTGAGTGGACTGTGGCTCTTGAAGGTTGGGGAGGGGGGAGAAGAAAAACCGAAGCTAAGAAATGCCCATCCTCTAGAGTCCTCCAAATGCCAGAGGAAGGAGAAACATGCCAGCCCACCTCTACAGGGACGGTGAAGCATGGATAGAGAGCCTCTGCAGATCAGCCTTCCAGAGTTCTCCTGAACTGCTGCCTCTCCGTCCTTGGATTCCAGTTGGTACTCCCTTATGTTAATAATAAATTTCCTATCGTATGCTTAAGCTAGCTGAAATTGTGTTGTGTCCCTTGCAATAGGGATTCCTAAGTAATCACACTTGCTAATCAAATCTGACCAAATGTGCTAAGTTCTGAGTCTCAAATTTTTGATATGAAATATTCAACTTGGAGAGCTGAAATGACAATAAAAGGAAATACATATTAAATGTTAGACATGAGGCTATTCAAAAACACTTATGAAATCCCCACATGACTGTCATTAGGTTACACTCTGGATGTGTAAGGATGGATGAAATAGGATTCCTGTGATTAATAAATTATCATTATAATTATTTACCTTTAGTACATGCCCAATAAAAACTTGACTGCACACACACTTACATGTGTTCATGAATATTTGTAGAATAATTGTACTATGAATACCCTGAGAACACATATCAGCTCTTAGTCATAGAATCCATTCTGGGGCATGTAATGGGCTCTTCTTCAGCATCTACGTCAAGTTGAGTGGCGGTTAAATACTTGATTGGCAGGATTCCGGCCAGAGTCAAAGTCCCACACAGCAGTGAAGTCTGTCTTTTTATCTTTCTTTTATCTCCTACTCTTTATTTCCCAGAGCCAATGACTGCCAGCTTCCCATCACCTATGGAGGGACTGCGGTCTTGGTTCCCTTTCCAGGAAAGACATCACAGTCTCTCTTCTCCCAGATGTGAACCATTCCTTTTCCTCCCTCCCATCAGGACCTCCTCTGAGATCCAGGCCCTCTTAAACCTGAATAATCTGCTTAACTAATTCCTTTCAAGCTGTCAGAAATAGCTAGGTAACTTCAGCAAACCTAACAGCTATGCTGATTAATCGTTAAACGTTTTAGGCTTTAGAAATACCGCCCAAACACATTGGCTCATTTGAAGCAATGGATGGAATAGGTTTTTGATCTGAATTAAAAATTTGACCTTAGAAAAATTGCCCAACCCAAGGTTCCTCAGCAAAAACAAATAAGTAAATGAATAAAGAAATAAAAGACAATATTCACCTCATGCTCTCTTAGCAAGACTCATCCAAGGGAAGAGATGAAATCACCTGGAATGGTGTCCAGGACGTTATAGGTTGTCACTCACTGGCAGATCTCCTCCTGCAGTTAGCATTTCCTTTGCTGTTTTTTAGGGGGAAATGACCTTGGGGTGTTCAGAGGTGGATCCCAGGTGGATTTAAATAAAGTTAACATATGTTTTAGTGTGTGATTTCTTAAAGGGAAATGTTTCTTTTCCCTACCTTTTATGAAGAACTTTGACATGCATCTCTCTTGGTGTAACTCTCTCTTCATTACTTAACTTTAAACTATTAGGAGTCCTTTCCATTTTCATGGTCTTTATAGTCAGAACTTGCGCTTAGAGGTGTCATGGTCAGGATCATGGGTCAGCTTGGCCAGGAGATGGTGCCCAGTTGTCTGGTCAAGCAAGCACTGGCTCATCTGTTGCTGTGAGGACATTTCATGGGTTTAAATTATGAGCATGCTAGTTGCATCCACGGCTGATTATATGTGCAGCCGTCTAAGGGAAGGTCTTCCGCAATGACTAATTCTTAATCAAATCAACCGAAGGCTTTTAAAGAGAATTCAGAAGAGACAATCTCTTTTTCTGCTCCAGCTAGCCAGCCTCTCCTGGGAGTTCGCTGAGGACCTTCATTGGAGCTTCCAGCTCACAGCCTGTCCTACAGATTTTGGACTTTTACATCCCCATGGTTGCATGAGATACTTTTATAAATCTCATATTTACAGATATATCCTGTTGGTTCTGTTTCTCTAGAGAACACTGACTAATACAGACAGTATTTGTCTTTTTTTTATCACAGTTTTTGTTCCTCTTCTTTTCCTGACTGGAAATACCCATAATCTTTGTTTGGCGTGCATGGTCTGGGAATCGAACCCAGCTCTCCGCATGGAAGATGAGCATTCTACCACTGAACCACCCCCCATAGTTTTTAAGGTTCATCTCTATTATCTGCTCAACAATACCATTATTTTCGCTCCTTTTTCATCATCTTACCTCTTTGTCAATCCTTCTATATCAGGAGAGTGGATCTTAAGTGTGCCCTAGTTATCACTGATCACAGGGCAGCTTCAACTCTTTACTGCCTCTGCCATGTTTCATAAAATCAGGTGTCCACAGCCATCCTGAACTCAAAGCATCTCCTACTTTGTTTCCTTGTGTTTTTCATCTCAAGTCCCTCTCATCTCTCTTGATTTTTTGTGTATCCAAGAGACATATATCTATTTATAGCTAATTGAAGATGTCAATTATTTTTCAAAGTTTTCCTTTCTCTTCTTGTAGAATACATAATTTTGAAATCTATGCTAGATGTCAGAGTTTTTAGAAAGATTTTCCATTTCAACAATTGGCAGTGAATTACTTAAAATTGCATTTGGTTAAGAGAACCAGAGACAAAGAAGCAACATAAAATCAAACAAACTTCTAAGGGCCATGGAGGGCAGTATTAACATGAGGGAGCAGGCGGGATTGGCCTGGGCGGTGACCATCTCAGAGAATCTCAGGGAAGTGGTCCTTCTGTGTTGTTGCCCCTTCACGCACATCCTCTGTATTGGTTCCCTACAGATGCTGTAACAAGCTACCACCAACTTGGGGGCTTACAGCAGCCCCCCTCTTACAGAGGTCTAAATGGTTGGCAGAGCTGCGCTCCTTCTGTGTGCTCTAAGAGAGGATCTCTTCCCTTGCGTTTTTGAGCTTCTAGAGGCCACCTGCTTTCCTTGGCTCATAGTCCCTTCCTCCATCTTCAAAGCCAGCACCATGGCATCTCCCAATCTTTCTACATGTCCATCATCACATCTCCTTTTCTCTGAATCTGACCCTCCATCACAAGGATCTTTGTGATGACATTGGGCCCACCCTGATAATCCAGAAAAATGTTTTCATCCCAAGGGCCTTACCTTGATCACATCTGCATGTCAGATAACATTCGTAGGTTCCAGGGACTAGGATGTGGGCATCTTTGTATGGGGACATGATTTTCGCCACCACTGTCTCCATTCTCAACTCCATCTCACAGTCCACATGACTGATGGTCCACATAACTGCTCTGGCTTCCAGCCCACAAAAAGGCTAGAGTGATAATGCAGCCTAAGCAAAGGGAGACACCACTAGTCTTCTTGGATAGGGTCCTGGAAGCTGCCATGTGATATGTGAGCTTGCAGCTCATTAGCTAGGACGAAACTCATAGCTAGGTCCACCTGTATTGGAGCCCAAAGTCCCAGAAACCACACACCCAGATTTGAAGTGAGAGAAGGCAATTTGGGGGTAATAGAAAACTCAGACACAGGGAATATTTTCACTTGGCAACATTTTGCTCCTGCCTTTTCCTCCTCAGTCGTGGGACTAGTGGTGAGTATGCAGAGTGTGTGAACAGACAGAAGCCTTGAGCTGCCAAGGAAACCATGTATAAATTCCATGCATATGTGCTATTTGAACCATTTAACTGATTTGAAAGTGGAAGAAAAATGCATTTATATAGATCCTAACCAAGATCCCAGAGTCTAATAATAAGCATTTACGCAGTGCATCTTGGTGCTCCTGTGAGGGGCTCGTGAGCTGCCTCAGCCTCCTGAAGCTCTAGCACTGTCCTGAGGAGAAAAGGTTTAATCCCTCCCTGTATGCCCTTGTTCCTAGGACGCACCCCACGTCCCAAATCGTAGTAAGGGACGCTCTGGGACGTGGAAACAAAACGAACTGATAAATGGGGACCATGGGGTGGGGTCGCTCTGCTTTCTCAAAGTAGAGCCGGGGGTGTGTAGGGAGAGTGCCCACATTTCTCTGCTCTGTATTCCTTTTCTGTCCACTGCCGCACTCGTAGGGCTTCCAGCCTTGCAGAAACATGTGGACACTTAATATTTATACAAAAACATTCAATAAATATTTGCTTTATAAATGGAGTGTTTAAATCATCACATGGTGAATTTTCAGCTTTTGGGGGACACAGATAATCACCTTAATGAGAAGAGAAGAGGGGTTCGAAGGCATTTACTTTCTAGAAACAGCAGAAGTGTATTCTGAGCACCTGCGCAAATGCGAGTTTCTTTTCCCGCTTTACTGTCTCGCGCTACAGGTTTCCCGGACGTGGTGGTGTCACGCACGTGTGCTTTCAGCCGCACAACAGGCGTGCACGGCAGCCCGGCTGCACTGCCCGGTGGGGTGGGGGCGAACGCCAGGCGTCACCAGGGCGGCCAGCCCCGGCCTCATCTCCGTAGCGCCCCGTCCTGCTCAGGCCCGCCCTCATC
>PVIY010055094.1:0-13898 GCA_004026745.1 Myrmecophaga tridactyla | reverse complement strand
AACACAGCTCTACATTTTCAGGCAGTTCCCTTCAGCCTCTCTGTTACGCCTTAACTAAACAGGTGATATCTATTTAATGTGTAAGAATAACCTCCAGGATAACCTCTCGACTCTGTTTGGAGTTTCTCAGCCATTGACACTTTATTTTGTCTCATTTCACTCTTCCCCCTTTTGGTCGAGAAGGTTTTCTTAATCCCTTGATGCTGAGTCTCAGCTCATTCTAGGATTTCTGTCCCACGTTGCCCGGAAGGTCCACACCCCTGGGAGTCATGTCCCACATAGAGAAGGGGAGGGCAGTGAGTTTGCTTGTCATGTTGGCTGAGAGAGAGAGGCCTATGTGACCCTTTTTGTGATAAAAAGTCACTCCATCCATTCATGCAGAGGACAGACCTCTGTTCAGGTGCTTGGCTGGCACTGGTGGGTGACACAGAGAGGACATCCTCCTGCCATGTTTTGTTCTGCTGCAACTCTCAGGTGCAGGACTCTGCTCTAGCAGCTCGGGTCAATTTAGAGCAGTATTTCCCACTTAAGGGTATGGGAAAACCCTGTCCTGGGCTGGACAGGGGGCAAGTGTAGGATAGGTCTGCTCATTTGGTTCAGCAGATCCTTCATGACCCTGTGCTACAGGTACATTTTTTCAAAGATCCAAAGGCAGATGAGACAGGGTCCCTCTCCTGTCTGGTGGGGAGGGTCTTGCCACCATAGGGAGAGTTGTGTATGTATAGCCAGCTTTACAGCAAAGCAGGTGAGTGGTGTTCTTCCCAGGGAGGTGGACCTTGGGCATCCTTATACCCACCCGTTTCTCCAAAATCGGTGGGTGTCACAAACCCTGGACACACTAATGGGCCCTGGACCACTCCGAGGAAGAAAGTGTGGCTCTGCCTTGATAGTGTAGGGAACTTGGGGTGATAGCAGGATGCTTGCTGAAAGTTGGGTGGACCTGGAACAGTGGGGAAAATTGGGACAACTGAGAGATGCCATGGAGCCAGAGGAAAGGGGCAGGGCTTCGTCTTGAGGAGAAGGAGTTGACGGGGGAAAGGGCATCTGAGCAAGCATGCTTGAGGTGTGGAAGTATGAGGGGGTGGCAACTTGCCTGTGGGTTCTGAGGATGCTGGTGAATAATGCAGGAAATGCCACAGAGAGAACTGGGTCTGGGAAGAGGGGGTTCCATCCATGGTGCCAACCCATGGAACGTCTCTGAACATTGGTGCCACCGATCATTTTAGGAAGGTGGATCTTGGGCTGCACAAGGAGCAGGGACAGGCGCTAGAGTCACGGCTGGCTGAGGATCGAGGATGGGCCACCTGTGGGAGTAGGGGGCAGAGAAAGCAGTGAGGGTGAGGCTGAGCAAGCTATGGAATCATAGAGGAAGGGCATGAGGAAAGAGGGCTTGGACGTGTTGGGGAGGTGGGATGTGCCAAGTCTGCACAGGAGACAGGGTCTTGGGAAGGCTGGCCTGGGAGATCCAATTATCCTCAGTGCTGCTTCCTGAGAGGCAGCTATAGAGGGACATGCTCTCAGCCAGGATGGGTTCCTTGGCCAGTTTCTCAGATTGCTAATCAGAACCAGGACCCGGGATGATGGTGGGACAGCACCGTGTTCCCAGGACCAGGACCAGGGGTGACGGGACGACACTGTGTCCCCAGTTCAGGACCTGGAATAACAGAGGGACAGCTCCATGTCCCCAGTACAGGGGAGAGAAGGGGGCAGGGGGAGGAGGTGCTGTGTGACTGGCAGAGAGGAAGCTTCCGGGAAGTGATCTTAATACAGCACTTGGACCAGGCTGCGAACAGGGTGGGTAGTAGCCCTGATTGGGCAGTAGCTCAGCTGGTACCACTGTGGGCCTGTGTCCTGTCTCACTATGTTCCTCCTTGTTAGGGTGGCCACGTGCGTATTGGACGCTCTAGAGTAAACCATGCAGGTGGTATGTGGCTGTTGCCCCTTTCTTGGCCTAGCTCAGGGCTTTGGGTAGAGTCCCTGGGAACTGTTCTCACACCTGTTTGCTGCAGGCATGCTTAATGCCAGGAGGAGATGCTCTTGCGAGCACCTCAGCAGCATGGGGACAGGCCTGGCTCTGTTCTCCTGCCCTGGCCTGGGTACCTCCCCAGCACTGAAGAGGCTTCAGTTGTAAATGGTCCCTTCTCATAGCCCTGATGTTTCTAGTGGGGTCAAAGCTGAGTATAAACAGTAGATGGAACTAGAAGAAGCAGGGTGTGCGCGCAAAGAACTAGATAGAATGGAGAGCAGTGGGGGGTGCTGCTTTGGGTCACCCAGCCCAGAGAAGTGATGTTTGTGCTTGAGCTGAAATGAAAGGAAGGAGGGAGCCAGTGGGGCCTAGACAGGAGTAGGCAATAGGTCAAGGGCTTTGGGGTGGGGCGCCTGCTGCAACGTGTCCCCTAGGGGTGGGGTGTGGTGACGGGCCAGGTTGGCAGGGCCCCTAGGCCCCACTTAGGACTTTGGGTTTTGCTCTGAGCATGCAGGGAAGCTTTGGTGGATCATAGTGACCTGCTCAGATGTGTGTTTCAAAAGAACCACTGGTAGCTCTTTGGGACAGACCACAGGGGCAAGAGGCAGGTGAGGGGTGTGGGTAGCTAGGTAGAGATGGCAGCGTGGTGGTGACCAGACGTGCTGAGTCTGGGCAGAGCTTGCAGGGAGTGCTGTCAGGCATGGCTGGGAGACTGGCCATGAAGATGTGAGATAGAGGGAAGGGTCAGGCTTGCTTGTTTGTCAAACTGGAAAGATGGAGTTGACATTCACTGAGATGAGGAGGCTGGAGGAGACAGTAGTTTTGCTTGGGGTATATTGCGTCGGAGAGACCTGTGTGCCAGCCGGGTGGGAGAGATCAGGGTGGAGGTACAAATGCATGAGCACATAGGCACATGTACAGTTTAAATGCATTTAAAGTGGTCAGGGAGTCAGTGAGAGAGCAGAGGTTTTGAAGGCTGAGCCAGGGGCATCCATGGTGACAGGTGGAAAGATGAGAAGGAGGCCAGGCCCGTGGCTCAGGCGGAGGCCTTGGTCCCTCCAGTGGGGCCATGGTTCAGGAGGGCTTCAGAAGCAAGTTCCTGGTGGCCCTGTAGGGCCCAGTGTCCCTTTCCTTCTCTTTCCAGAGGACAGGTGGAGCTCCTACTGCCTGTCGTCACTGGCTGCTCAGAACATCTGCACGAGCAAAGTGCTCTGTCCTGGGCTGACTGAGTGCTTGGATGCGGCCGGCTCGCTGGCCAGCGCCTCCTGCTGCTCCCTGTTGCAGGGCCTGTCCTCGGGGCTGTCGGCATCCATGGGCAACCCTAGCACAGCTGTATTCACTGTGGACGCCAGGACCACAGAGGTAAGAGTGGCAGGTGCAGGCCCGGGGCTGGAGCTTTAGTCTGTAACTCCCACCAGGGAAGCGTGTGGTTTTTTTGTTTGCAATTAGAATAACGTTTGGTTTTATCTCTATAACTTTTATAAAAAAATAGATGTGAATTTGGTGAGCTAAATATGAATCTATTAAAACAAATTGAGCCCTTTTATCAAGGTGGAGGCTTAAGGAAAGGGATAAAGTAAGTTATTTACTCCTGCTTGCCTGAGTGTGGGCTGAATAAGAATGGATGTTTGTTATCTGAATGATGCATTTGCATATTGTGTATTTAGACACAAGCAGCTGAAATTGTTAGATGGCAGAGAAGACTGATTGTCAACTCTTATCCTTAGTCTCGATTACAGAGAGGTAGCTGTTTTTGCAGGGGAGGCCACATGGTCTGTCTTGGCCACAGGCAGTGCCCTGGTTGGCCGTCCCTGTGCTTTCCTTGAGACTGCTCTATGGTGCCATTGGAGAGACTGTGCACCCCTTCTTGTGGACTGTTTTCCGGGTTGGAAGGATACTCATGACTGTGTGTCCCTGTCCTTTCTGCCGCTCCTCAGGTCCTTGTGGCCAACGATAAGGCGTGCGAGCTCCTGGGCTACAGCAGCCATGACCTGATCGGTCGGCAGCTTACCCAGTTCTTTGTGAAGTCTGGCTCAGATGTGGCCAAGGCCCTCAGCGAGGAGCATGTGGAGGCCGATGGGCACACCGCGGTGCTATTCGACACGGTGGTGAGTGGGCTGTGGAGACTCTTGGCAGGGCTCCCACCTCCAGCTGGGTTGCTGGCTTGGTTTCTCCCACTGCCTAGGCATCCCCCCTCCAAACCTCAGCTTCTTCCCTGGAAAGTGTGGCCAGCTTCCCAGGTGCCTTCCCCTCCTCCATGAGATGTGGTGGAATGAGGTTTTTTGAAAGGACTGCATCGGAGAAGCTGAAGTGGTTGTTTCTCCTTGATTAATTTCAGGAACATTTCAGATGCTTGTTTGATGACACCATAACTTGACTAGTGTTTTACAAACTGGTGCCAGCTCAGATTCCCAAAATAATAACAGGGTTTTACTGTCTTTACAACTTGTGTCTGTTCTGCTGTGTGTTGGAATGGGCAGGGCAGCTGGAAGGGTCTCTGGGGTTGTGGTGTGCTTGGGGACAGGTATCTAGCTTGATAGTGACAGCTGAGTGCAGCTGGCAGATCCCGAGGCCTGTGGGTTGAGCACCTAGAGAAGTTAGAAAGGGTGAATTGTGTTAAAGGATTACTGCTTCAAGCATGAGCTACTAAGCAGAAACAAACATCTCCAGCATGTATAGGTTGTAAATTGGTATTTATACCAATGCTGCTTTCTTTCCTGCTATGTTACTATGAAGCTGAGGTTGAACAAAGAAACTTATTCCTTCGTTTACTATTCACTCAGAGATTATAATATTGAGTATCAGAAACCTTGTTCATACTTTGGTAAATTTATGAAATGTACACTGGTGAGCAAAGATTGAAAATCTCCAAGTACCTCGGGTCTGGGGAGGACAGGTCCTGGGATCAGATGGCCTCTCTCAGGGTCCCCAGGACAGACGGGCTCCCTCGGCGTCCCCAGGACTGACAGTCTCCTTTGGGGTACCCAGGATAGATGATCTCCCTCAGGGTCCTTGGGGGAGAAAAAGAGAAAGAAAGAATATATGAAGAAATAATGGTCCAAACTCCCCAAGTTTGTCGCAAAACTTTAATGTATATGTCAAAGAAGCTCAGTAATTCCAAATAGAATAACATGAAAGAGAGCTGTACATGGGCACATTATATAATCAAACCCTTATCCTCAAACAAAAAGATAATCTTGAAAGAAGCAAAAGACAATTGAATCATCATTTACAAGAATAACAGCTTATTTCTGGTCAGTCTCCCTTGGGGTCTCCAGGACAGTCTCCCACGGGCTGCCTGGGACTGATGGCCTCCCTTGCCCCAGTGCGGCCCACTTGCCTATGTTGGTCCCCCCTGGAGCTGGCTCTAGGCTTTGCAACGTGAGCCTGTCTGTGCATGCAGATGGACATCGTCAACCGCAGCGGACAGAAAATTCCAGTCTCCATATGGATGAAGAGGATGAGGCAGGCGCAGAGCCGCTGCTGTGTTGTGGTCCTGGAGCCCGTGGAGCGGGTCTCGGCCTGCGTCACGTTCCGGAGTGATGTGAGTGTGTGTTCTGCTTGGGCACATGGGTGCTGTGGGCTCAGCCAGCTCTCTGCCTTCCTGCCTCCCTGTCTCCTCCTGCCCCCTCCAGCTTCCTCCCTGCCCCTCCCCACCTCCTCCTATCCTGTCCTCACTCCTCTCTGACCCCTCCCTGCCTCCTTCCCACCTCCTTCCTACCTCCCTTCCATCTCCTCACCTGCCTCACTCCGTTCTATCTCCCATGTACCTCTGTGCCCCTCCAAGACCACCCCCCACCCTTCTGGCGACCTGCCCATCACTTTCCATTGAGAAGTTAAGGAGGCCTGAGGTTCCTAATTTGACTCTTAGGCTGTAACCATTGCTTAGCATTTTACCTGTGCTTTTTTTTTTGACACATTTGACTTGAAAATGTTTATAGTCATATTTACTGTTTTCTTCACTTTTCAGTATTAGGATTAGGGAATACCTGTTGAGTCCTCAGCCTATCTCACCACTCAGTCCTTCTTGCACATATGGTTCCGAGCCTGGAGGCGATGAGTGCCAGAGGCTGGCTTCTGGTTTCTGGTGGCCATCCAGGTTTGGGGAGGGTATGTTGGAGGAAGTAGGGGAGCAGCAGTCCTTGTGTATGCCATTGGGTTCCATCTTCCTACCACAGGGCTGCCCTGGGCCAAGCAGGGACATAGCCTGGGTCCAGTCTTACTGCTCCCTTGGGATCTGTTTCTGGGTGGGCATGGTGGAGGCCTTACAGGGGACTGTGGGTGTCTCTGGGGAGGTGGGCATAGTTTGCCCTTCACGGCAGCACATGAGAGGGCCTCCTCCCTGCCCTTTATCTCCCCTGTGCTTCTGTGGCTCCCGGGTTAGCTGGCAGGAGCACCAGGATCTGTCCTGAGCTCCCATGAATCTTTTGTCCTTTGGAGAGAGGTGTCGATGGCCCTACTTTTGGCTTGGAGGGTTGAGGTTTAGGGTGGTATGAGGCTCAAATGTAAGATGCTCTTATTTGCTGCTTAAGAAAACCTGGCTTTTTTCTTTAAGGGAATCGTGACGTCCTGTGACAGTCTGTTTGCACACCTCCATGGTTATGCATCTGGGGAGGAAGTGGCTGGGCAGCGGATAACGGACCTGATTCCCTCAGTGCAGGTCCCCCCTCCCAATGGGCACATCCCAAAGGTAGGACTCTGACCTGCCTGGCTGGGTGGTCTGCGGCTGGGCTGGTGGCTGCCAGCCAAGGGCCGTCACAGCAGGCACATCAGGGTTATAGACATGGATGATGTGGGATATGTTCTGGAGAGCTTCCTGTTTTCCAGAGACCCCACATGATTTCCTGGCTGACCCCCCCGTCCCTGCAGTCCTCTCACTGGGCCATGCTGCGAGGAACATGCTAGAATCTCTTTTTACTGAGAAGTGTTGGGTCTGTTGGTCTCAGGGTCTCCCCTCCTAGGTTGGCAGCTCTGGGTGGCAGAGAAGGTTTGGGGCCGAGGTGCTGCCAGCCAGCCAAGTCCTCCCAGTTCTGAGGCTCCTGCTTTCCCAGCTGACATCTCCCTCTGCCACCTGCTTTGCTCTGTATTCAGCCGCTGTCACCTCTCAGCAACCTGCAGGGTCAGACTGGATGACTGGTTTTGGTGGACTCAGTGCTGCTGCTGTAAAAATCAGAGATTTTCTCAGTGCCTCTGCCAAACTTCTTGCTTGCTTGGTTGGCTGAAGCTGAGAACTCAACCCTCTAAGCTTGCCATTTATGAACTGTATGTGTCCCAGCTCAGTTGGAAGCCACCAAGACCCCATCTTTAGGCTCATACTGTCCTTTATTCCGATCTAAAGCAGAGTCACTGGGGCCCTAGAGCTGGAGCCTGCACACTGGGGCAACTACTTGGGAAGACTGTTCAGAGCAGCTGTGAGAGCTAAGCATAAGTGAGGCCCTACACAGGCATTTGCCCCAAAATGGGTGAGACATGGTCAAAGTGGCCCTGTTGGCAACGGCCCTGAAGGAGGGCAAGCCAGAAGCCCCCCACTGGGCACTGGGATGCAGCCCACAGGGCACAGGGACACACCCACAGGACATGAGGACACACTCCACAGGGCACAGGGACACATCTCACAGGGCACAAGAACGTCCATGCACAGGGACTCCCACAGAGCTCACCCTAGGTCCTGAGTCTTGTATTCTGGCCTTTCACTGGGCCTGTGGCAGTTTTGCTTGTTCTGGGAGTTGAGCCCTTAAACGTGGGGCTATGGGGTGTGAGGAGCCGAGGCTAGGCATAGGCCCAGCTTGTCCCCTGGAGACCAGGAAGGGTACCCACTCTCCAGAATTTGGTAGGGATGTGGATCAGGGAGATTTATTCAGGCAGCCACATGTCCAAAGCAGAAGCAGCGTAGGCCAAGAGGAGTTGCCTAGGGGGTCCTGTGGGGTGGCAAGGCCCCCTAGAGCCCGAACGGTAGGAAGCTGCTGTCCTCCTAGGCTGGGATGATGGGGTACCTCCCTGTCCAAGGCCCAAAGGGGGTTGGGGGACCATGCCATCTCTTCCCTGTCTCCCACCTGCCTCTCCAGCCCCGGGCCAGGAATGTGATCTCAGCGGCTGAACCTGGGGACCCAGCAGAGCAGTGGTGAGGGTGGTGTGGGCACAGCTGTGAAGATGTGAACTTCCTCTACTTTTGATCCCCGCCCCTCAGCCCACTCCCCGGTTTTCTTTCATGCTCCCGTGGGCACCAGATTCCTGATGACCCCAGGGGTGTATAGCACTCAGGCTGCTCTGGAGTGGGGGGGTGGAGGGGGTTGGGGTCTGCTCTGACTCGGGGTTCTCCCCACCCATGGCCATAGGTCCAGGGCTCTGCACCGGATGGACACGAAGGAAGAGAGATTAGAAGAGGTCGACTTTACTGGGACACTTTTCCCCATGAGGGGTGTCTGGGAAGGGAGCTTAAATCTAAGGAGTAGAGACTCCATGCTGTGCTTTGAATTGCATGTTTCCTATCAGGATCTCAAGATCCAGAGGTCCGTTGGAAGAGCTAAGGATGGCACCACCTTCCCTCTGAGCCTAAAGCTGAAACCCAAACCCAGCAGCCAGGAGGCGGCCAGTGGCCAGGCCACATCTGAGCAGGTCTTCTCGGCTTCCGTCTGGGTGTTCTCTACCATCAGTGGGCTCGTCACACTCCTGCCCGACGGCACCATCTATGGCATCAACCACAGCTTTGCCCTCATGCTGTTTGGCTATGGAAGGGCCGAACTCCTTGGCAAGGTGGATGCTCCTCCCCCTCCCTGGGCAAGGTGGCCCCTAGCCCCTCCTTCACCCAGAGGGAATGGTCTGTTTGCCAGTGTATGATGTGTGCATTTATGGGACCTTAGTGTGGGGTGGGCCTTCACTGATTTCTGGCCCAGCTTGCTGACTTTACACAGAGCCTGGCTTTCGAGTCACCTATTGCCGTCACATGTAGTGACATGAGCAGACCCACCAACCTCAGCCTAGAGAAGGGGCATCTGCTGCATAGCTGATGGGGAGGCCAGGCTGATTCCCTCCACTCTCCCTGCTTGGGTTCGTTTCTCAGGCCACTCCCCCCTTGGTGGCCGATGCTCATCTGCACCCCAGAGTCTTTAGGTACCTGACTGCTGTGGTGGGCCATCCAAAGAAGGGGAGTGGCCCAACACCCGCCTGTGACACCTGGTAGCTGGCATAGCTGCAGGAGGACCTTGGCCAACTGGTAATTTCCCAGCCTACAGGCCTGAGTGCAGACCACTGCTCCATCTGTGCCCTCTGACTGTTGCCTGGGCTGTGTGGTCACCAAAACAGGGGAGCTGTGCCCACCACCTCACCTCCTTGCACTGGGTCTGTTGACATTCCTTGAACATGGCAAGGTGTGTTGCCAGCCACCAGAGCCAGGACAGCAAGAAGGTCCTCACACTTTTACCTCCTCCAAGACCATGCCAAGACCTCCCAGCCCCACGGCTGCATAACAATCCCCTCATCTTCTGGGGCTTAAAATGACAGTGGAGAGTTTGGTCACCATTTGCAGTGGGGCTGGATCTGCTCATCTCACTTCATGTGATGGCAGTAGGTGGTCTGAAGGCCAGGCTGGCATCCCTGGGCCTTGCTGGCCCCAGGTCTGGCCACTGGACCTACTCCTCCATGTTTGCCCTGCATTGTTGCTCCTCCAGGCAGCCCGGGATAACCTTGCTTCCACCATGAGGCATCACAGGGTCCTCCAGGTCTCCATGGGAGGCATGGCGGGGTGGGAGGCATCCTGGGAGTCCTCAGTCTGCAGCTCCTGCTGAGTGGCATTGCTTTGTCTTGAGCTGTCCTTGCATCCCATGCTGGCCTGTGCCTCAGTGCAGGTGAAACCTGGGCGTTCACTGGTGTCTTTTGCAAAGGCCCTGTGCGTCTCAGGGGCCAGCCTGGAGTGTCTGTTCCCTCTTATCCCTCTCATCCCCACTTGTCCCCTGCACTGGGGCCGCACCTAGGACCTGGCAATACGTACTTAGAACTTCCCCACCTCACGTGGGGCTCCAAGAAAGTCTCCCCCTATTCTCTAAGAAAAATACTAAAAAGCAACTGTACCTAAGTCAGTCAAATTGAGGTTACCTAAATGCAGTTAGCTTAGTGTGTGAGCAGGCTCTTCTCACAGGGATATGGGGAATGGGGCATTAAGTTCATGCAAAAGGTTCCCTGGGGGTAGGGGGCAAGCCCACACTCCTCAGGTTCCCTCTGTGAGGTCAAGTGCTTTCCTGATTCACATGGCCTGGGCATCCCTCCCGGGAGTGGGCATGGTGGGGGCATTGTGGGCAGCTGTCCTGGGAGCGGGAGGCTGCACAGCAGATTCAGGGACGTGTTTGTGTGTGTAGTGCTGCCCTGGGACCCTCACTCCGGAGCACAGGGCTGGCGGTGGCCTGCGTGGGGGAGGCTCCTCTGGACCCTTAGGCTGGCGTCTCTGCCCATGTCCTTTTCTACTGCACATACATCTCTGTTCTGGAAGAACTTAAGCTATCCATGTGAACCATGTAAGGGTCACGGGTGACATCCTGGGTCTCTGGGGCCTGAGGGAAACATGGCAGTGGAGGCCAGATGTCTGCTCAGGCGTAGAGGAGATGAAGTGATTTGTATCATAATTTATTTGTCTTTTTCATAAGAAAGAGGTGTTGGGTGCCACAGGGTATTTGGTCAGGGTCTTTCCTGACCTAGGGATGGAGGGGTCCGGGGTTCATGTGGGCCCTCCCCTGGTTCTGAAACGTTGTTGTTTGTCCCCTAGAGCATCACTTTCCTGATTCCCGGCTTCTACAGCTATATGGACCTCATGTATGATAGCTCCTTACCACTGCCAGACTCAGCCAACTGCCCGGACATCAACCTCCAGGATGGCCTTGGGCACAGAGCAGCGGAGCCCCAGCCATGCTGGAGCCTAGCCAGTGGAGCCAAGGGTGAGGAGTGCAGATCCTGCCATCACAGTGCCTGTATGCCTGGGCCTGTGGGCATGCAGGGTGTGACTGGGAGGGTGAGCCAGCAGCCAGGCTCCACAGGGATCCATCTACACTCACAAACTTTGCCGTAGCCCGTGGACACGAAATATGCATGCTGTTTTCATAGACACGTTAGCATCTCCAGTGCTAAATCGTCTGGTACCCATAATTAAGATGCAGTTAGCCAACCAACAGTCTCTTTTTTAACAAAGTCTGCTTGGCTGAAGATTGAATTGATGTCACTTATCAGATTACTTCCTAAGTTTAATATTCCTAGTAATATTTTATTTATTTGATTCCATTGATCCTTGGTATTTTTAATTTAGTATTGTAAGTTATCAACAAATACTCCTGAATGCTTGTTGTATTAGTTGCCTCACTGCTAAAGAAAAATCCCATACAGTGGGTTGGCTTAAACAACAGGAAGCTATTGACTCATAATTTTGAGGCTGGGGCAAGTCCAGTTTGAGGCATCAGCAAGACATGTTTTCCCCCAGAAGATGGTGGCATTGTGGGGCTGGCTGCCTGCTGTCCTTGGTCCTTGGCTTTTCTGTCACACCTCAATGCACATGGTGGCATCTTTTCCTTTCTCTTTTGGGTTTTGTTGATTTCCATCTTCTGATTGCTCCCCATGGCTTCTTCCAAATCCAGTTTTCCTTCGCTTAGAAGAATCTTAGCCATAGTGGATGAAGGCCGCCCCCCCATTCAGTGTGGGTACATGAATTAATAACATCTTCAAGGGTCCTATTTACAAACGGGCTCATGCCCACAGGACCAGGGGCTAGGACCTGCCTTTTGTGGGGGATGCTATTTGATTCCCAATACTATTATAAGCAGTCTTAGGTGTTGTGGCATGCAGAAAACGTATAAGGAAACAGCTACCTGTCTTCAAGGAGTGTCCACTTTGGTTTTGGACATTGGCATAGTATGAAACCTGTTCAGAGAAAGCCAGTGACTGAGAGCAGTCTGGGAAGGGGCTGGGTGCTTGCAGCCTCTTCAGCTTGCTGAACTGTCCATCGTCAAGGATGGGGATGTGCCCGCCGTTTCTGCCTAGGGGACACCCCAGCATACTGCTGATCTTTGCCTGTGCCCGTTTCCTGTGCTTTGCTTTTGCTACTCTGTATGGCCAGAGTCCCTGGGGAGGCTGGTTTCCAGGGTCAACAGAGACCGAGTGGGACCAGGAGGGGAGGCAGTGGGGCTTCTCTGCAAGTTGAGTAGAAGGCAGGATGGTGGCGCCACCCCTTTGGGCCTCTGTGGCCACCACTGTCTTGGGATGCTGTCATCTGCTCTTTGGGAAGCAGTGTTTATATGCTGTTACTGGGGGAAGAATAGGACTTAATGGACTAGTTCCAGGTTTAAGAGCCCAGACTGGTAAGTCTCAGAAGCATCACCTTTTGGGCATCACAAGTTAGATTTTTTTTTTTTTTTCGCATGGGCAGACACCCGGAATTGAACCCGGGTCTCCTGCATGGCAGGTGAGAACTCTGCCTGCTGAACCATCATGGCCTGTCCCACAAAGTTGGATTTTAATAATTTCTTTTAAAAGATATTTTATATTGTTAGACTATCTTTGAATTCCCAGTTTTCTAAGCTAGAATTTCCTTCCTCATATCTGGGATACTCTGCCTGCAAAGACTACTTTTTCAAGTTTTTTTTTCTGGTACAACCTACATTTCCCTTCTCCTTTTTCCAGAATTACAACTTACTTGGTGTGTGGGTGCATAGATGTTTAATACCTGTTCTTTGTGGAAAATCTGGGCGGGAAGTCATAAAATTTGTGGACTTCTCCCATTGTTTCCTTAGGAGAAATTCTCAGAAGTGGGGTTTTGGGTCCATGGGGATGAGCATTTCTGCTGGATGGTGTCCAGATGTCCAAGGAGAGACCAGTCAGCTGTCCTTCTTCATGTAGTGCGTGCCTGGGGACCGGGGGCTGGGGCTCTGTCCCGTTAGAACAGCTTGCACTCCTTCCATCAAGAAGCCACTGCTACCGAGTGCTGGGTCCTGTTGGAGGCAAGCTCCCTCCCTTGTAGGAGCCGATCTTCTAGGGGGACAGTGGCACGCAGAGCATAGGGGGTGGAGTGCAGAGAGGGCAAGGGCAGAGAATGGTATGCTGTGCAGAGAAGGGGGAGGTTTGAGCTAGGCTTGCTGGAACCAGGAAGGCCCTGCCATGGAGGAGGCTGTGAGAGGAACGCTGCGGGATATGAAGGGCAGCCTTGCAGAACCAAGCACTTTAAGGATGGAGCCCTGGCGCTTTCGCGTGTGGCAAGAGGGCTACAGTGAGAGTGGCTGGAGGTGTGGCTGTACAGACAGTGGGGTCAGGGCACAGGGCTAAGGACTTAGCAGGATTTGGGATTCTACCTGAGTCAAATGGGAGCCCTGAGAGCTGGGAGTAGAGGGGTACTCTGAATTTGGTTGGATTAGGGTCCTACTGGCTGGCTGGCTGCAGGGCTGAGGTTGATGGGCAGGGAGACTAGGAGGCTATGGAATAAGTGGGGCAAGATAGAGATGGCTGAACCAGGGGATGCCTGGGGGAGGCACAAGGGGGCGGGTAGTCATAGCTTCTCACAAGCATTGGGGTGGTAGGGAAGATTTACCTAAGAGGTGTGCCTGAGCAAAATGTTCTTCTTTGTGTTGCTGCTAGATACAAGTGCCAATGTCATGCTTACTGGTGAGAGTGGCCCCCAGCCAGGTGAGAACCCCAAGCCCACAGGGTGCCAAGGCCAGCACTTCATCAAGGCTCAGCCCCAGCTGGCAGATGGAGGCCATTCCCCTTCTATCTCCTCTGAGCCAACTCCGCGGTAAGTCCTTTTGTAAAAGACTACAAGTTTATCTAAAGGACAAGGCAGGTGGTGGGTAGACTAGGAAAGCTTTCAAGGGAAAGGCTCAGCTTAGTAATAAGAGTAATAAATAATGCATACTGGCTGCCTTTGGAGCCACACATGACAACCTGGCCACTCCTCTCTGGTCCC
>PVIY010055093.1:0-14719 GCA_004026745.1 Myrmecophaga tridactyla | reverse complement strand
AAAATCGGCTGTTGACCCATTTCACCTACCAGCATCCTCCCTCTCTTCTGCTCTAGGAGATAAGCTGAAGCACACCTTTCCCAGCAGTGAGATTTACCTATATCTCTAGTGCAATATTGGGGAGAAAACACAGCATCTCAAGAACAAAAATGAATCTGAACCATAAATCATTCAACATTCTTTAAAAGCAAGCAGCTTGAATGACTGGCATAAAATTCAATAAATAGAAGAACACACACCCAAGGAACCAATGCTGCTAGGAAATTCAAGGCTAAAACCAATAACATGGGGAATGATAAATATTTCATATTTCATATTGATAAAGAAACAGCCCACTAAAAAGATGTAAACTTAACACCACTGAATTGTATATTTGAAAGTGGTTAAAATAAGAAATTTTAGGTTACATATGTTACCAGAGAAAACATAATAAATAAAAAATAGAATGGTACAATGCAAAGTGATTCCTACTATAAACTATAAATGATAGTTAATAGTATTAAGTATAATAATACTTTTTCATCAATTGTAACAAAGGTACCACACTAATACAAAATGTTAATAGGAAAACTGCACATGTGCATATGATGAGGGATATGTGGGAACTCTACTTTCTGCGTGATTTTTCTGTAAAGCAACATATGCTCTAATTAAAAAAAAATGAAAGAAAAAAAGATGGAAACTTAGAAACTTTAAACATACCAAATAACCTGAAATGAATTTTAAAAACCAAATGACAAGAAATGTAAGAAGTTTATAAATCTACAGTATGTTTGGAAATTTCCACTTATGTCCCTAAGAAATTGACAGATTAAATAGGCTCATACATATAAAAAGCAATGCTGTAGAGGATTTGAATATAATAGGTATGAGGATGACACGCAGGCACACACATATATACACATTTATAGTATTTGAGTCCCACAGACAAAATGCATGCTCTTTTACAAAACATATAGCTCACTGACTAAAACTATCCCTTAGGCATCAAAAACAAGAGGTCTAGAAGCCATTCTCACGGGACAAAGGGAAAGAAATTGAAACTGATACCTAAAGAACTTTTAGTCCTCCCAAATCAAGGAAATGAAATTAAATAAAGTAGAAGTAAGGAATTAATGAAAGAAAAATTATGAAACAGAAACACAACTATAAAGAATTTAATGAAGTCAGAAGTCATTTTTCTGAAAAGATCCCTAAAATAGAAAAAAAAAATGCTGAGGAAATTCTAATCTTCCAAAGAGAGAAAGTCCAAGGAAATCAACTTTAGGAAAATAAGAAAGAAGGTGGGGAGAAAACGGTAAATAACTGCAGATACAGGTCAATTTGAACAGAAGTTAAAACAAGGTAAGGAAAAGAAGAAAAGAAAAATTATGTTTAATTTGAAATAAAATCTATATATTAAACAGAGACTATTATTTGAAAAATATATATTTAGTCATGATTGCATCAAATCTTTAATGAACAAACTATCAGTCTACATACAACTACACATACATATTCATATACATAAATAATATTTTAGAACATAGAGGTAAAAGGAAAATGTCCTAGCATATTAACATAAATGAGATGGATTTGAACTGGGATTCAAATCCATTCCAGACCCCGTGTTTGTCAACTAATGTCACTAATTAACATAAAGGCAAAACTACTAAATAAAACATTAACAAACTAATTTATATGTATTCTAAAAGAAGAAAACTGTATGCTTAAATAGGATTGATTGTCAAGATGATTAAATTGACCTATTAAAATCTATATCTACTTACCCACTGTGAATACTTTTGAGAAAGTCACTTAATTGGTTTGTGCCCCAGTTTCCTTATAAGTAAGATGGTGGTTGTGAGAAATGAATGAGGGAGTGCATTTAAAGCAACCTAGAACAATATTTGGCATAAAGATTTCAATGCAAGTTAGTCTTTGTTACTGTTAATGTTGTTTATAGTTGACATTACATCAATGGAAAGGACAAATATACATCCTTACTACTCCAAAACCCTCAGTAAATTAGGTTTAATAGGCAATATTATTAACTTAATCAGTTATATCTAAAAGACAACAAAAACAAATGCCATAAATAATAGTTAAATATTAGAAATGATTCCGTTTTTGTCTTTGTTTAATTAGAAAAGTTGTAGATTTACAGAAAAATCATGCATAAAATACAGAGTTCCCATATACCACCTGTGCCAGTTTAAATCTGTTATGAACCCCAGAAAAGCCAAGTTCTCTAATTCTCATTTAATAGTCCTGGGTGTTTTTTTTTTATTGTTTCCATGGAGATGTGACCCACCCAATTGTGGGTGGCAACTTTTGATTAGATGGTTTCCATGGAGACGTGTTTCTACCCATTCAAGGTGGGATTGCTTACTGGAGCCCGTTAAGAGGGAGCAATTTTGGAAAACGCTCAGAGTAACCAGAGCCAAGAGAATGAACAGAGCCCTGGGAAAGCCACTGAAAAGAAAGATAGCAGATCTTGTCATGTGCCTTTCGAGCTGAGAGAAAAACCTTGAATGTCACTGACCTCCTTAGACCAAGGTATCTTTCCCTGGATGCCTTATATTGGGCATTTTTATAGCCTTGCTTTAATTTGGACATTTTCACAGCCTTAGAACTGTAAACTTGCAATTTAATAAATTCCCCTTTTTAAAAGCCATTCCATTTCTTGTATATTGCATTCCAGCAGCTTACAAACTAACTACCCTATGGTTAATATCTTGCATTAGTGTGGTACAATTGCTACAATTCATGACAGAACATATTTATCATTGTACTAGTGACTATAGTTCATCAGTCTATTTTCTTTTAACGTTTATTCTACTAACATATACCAATCTAAAATTTCAGCTCTTAACCACATTCACATATATAATTCAGTGATGCTAATTACAGTCACAATGACTCCATTTTTTTCAGGAACTAGATAAGGACACCTGCTATTTATTCATCACTAAATGTCATATACTAGTCAACACAAGACAAGGAAAAAATGAGGAGCTATAAAAGCAAAAAAGATAAAACTGTTTTTATATCAAGAGAACATATCCATCTTCATCAGATTATATTTAAAATTATAGACATATTAAGATATTTCAGGAAGTTGGATGGATTCCAAATTAAACAAAATAAATTACTAATTTTCATATAAATTTATCGTATCTACTTAGAACATTTATTAGGAAAAGAACCTATTCATATAACAACCAAAAAATAGACAATTCCAAAGAATATATCCAGCAAGACGTGTATAAGGCCTTTATAACCCAACATTCTCATATTTTATTTTTAATAGATCTTGATGAGTTTATTACAATAGCCATATGGAAAAGAAAAGATGCAAAATATCCAAGCAATATTAAGAAAGAATAACAGTGAGTGGAGACTTTTCATATCAAAAATAACATGAAAATATAAAGGACTGATAATTTAGAAAAAAACAATACTATATAAGAAAAAAGTAGGCAATACCATGAAAGAAAAAAATAGGCCAATGTTACTGTTTTGCAGTAATAGAGTGTAAATAAGTCCAAGTGTGCATGAGAATTAAGGTTTGGTAAAAGTGGTATTTCAAATTCTAATGAAAATAACTTATTGAGTAACTGCTATGGAAACAATTGTCTATTTGTGAAAGTAGAATGAAAATAGCATAGTACTTGCATGACACTTAATCATAATAGTACCAACAATAATCCCCTTATGTTTTGAAAATTGAGGTAAAAAAAAGAGACAATAAAAACAACAGAAGACAATGGGGGAATAGGAGGCTTCAGAGATCAGTCCCTCCACCTGAACAACTATAAAAGAGACAGGAACTGTCAGAATCAACTATTTTGAAGCTCCAAAGCCTAGTAGAACACTGTGCAGTATCCAGGCAAGAGCAGGAGGAAGAGGTGGTAAACTGTGGTAAATACCAGTGAATTTCACTTGCATGCAGTGGATGCCATTGCCCACATCCAGCCTGTGGCAGGCAATAGTGAGGTCCTCAACCCTGGTCTCTGGTCACCTTGTGAGTGCCATTATAAGGGATATAATGACCTAGTTTCCCAAGATCTGGGAGTGGAGAGGGGAAGGTGGGGTGGCCCACTCACTGATCACTGTTTTTGACTAGCTACTGAGGAACCAGCGTTGAGGATGACCATGTTCCAACCTACCTCAGACAAAAACAATGAAGACTTAGGGATAGTTCCCTTTCTCTAAATTATTGAAAACAGTTAAATGGCTGCATTTACTCAGCAAGTGTCAAATCAAGAAAATACAGCTTCATAGAGCCATAGGAGATGCTCCCAGCACCTTTGCAAGTTACCTTCCATTCCTGTTCCCCAGGACAGTGTGGAGCTAGTTGGCAATCCCTTTGTGGGTCTCTGGCCTGGTCCCAGGAAAGACTAACCTGGGAAACTCCTTTCTGGCTCACCATGGCTCCCAGAATTTGCCACCAAACAAAAGCAACTTGAGAGAGCAAAAACAGTATAAAATAAAATTGATTTTGGCAGCCTGGACACAGGCTTAGCTGCTTCAAGTCTTGTGGTGGAGCACCTAGGAGAAGGAAAAGATCTGTTTCCCAGGGAGTAAAGGATGTATTCAAGTTCCTGTAAACATCAGGAATGTCTAAGGCCACCTGCAAGCAGAAGCTCAGGATAAGACACAGGCTCAGAAATGGCAAGGAGGACCCTGCACTTTGCGTTCAATTTGGGCTGACCTTCTGGATAGAAAAGATGAAATCTGAAGGACAGCACCAGTCAATGTACAATCATTTGCGAAGACTGTGAAAGGTGCTTTGTTATTGTTGCTGTTCTTTAAGCGGGTTTGTTTGGTTTTATTAGCTCTTGGCACTGAAAAAAATATCTGTCATATCATGAGCTGGATACAAAGTCAAGATTCAGACAACTCAGTGAATAAATTCCAGACTTAACTTTTTAAAATATTAAAATGTTCAGCATGCAACAAAAGATTACAAGGCAAAGAAAGAAACAGGAAATAATGTCCCATATAAAGAAGGAGGATAAAAATCCCTAAAAAAAGAAAGACTAGATACATTGTGGACATAGCTAACAAAGACATTAAAGAACAAATGACCTTCAATATACTCAAGGAAATGTAGGAAAATACAGAGAAAGTACTAAAGGATATAAGGAAAACAATAAACATGAGGTGAAAAATAATGAAAACACAATAAAACAAATCATATGATGTGCAGCAAAGGCAGTGCTCAGAAGGAAACTTATAGCTCCAACTGCTTACATTAAAAAAAAGAAAGATCTTAAATAAGAGACCTAACTTCAAAGCTGGAAGATCTAGAAAAATAACAAACTAAACCAAATGTGAGCACAGGAAGGAAATAACAAAGATTAGAATGGAGCAAAATGAAATAGAGAATTTTTAAAAAATAGAATCAACAAAACCAAAAGTTGGTTCTTTGAATAGAGCAATAAAATTGACAAAAATTTAGCTAGCCTGAGAAAGCTAAAAAAAGAGAAAGAACACAACTAATATCCTAAATGAAAAGGGGGACATTATTACCGGCTCCACAGAAATAAAAAGGATTTTAAGAGGGTACCATGAACACCTATATGGCAAACAATTATAGAACCTAGATGGAATGAACTACATACAAAATTCCTGTACACACAAAAATTACCTGCATTAATTCAAGAAGAAAAATATTTCAGCAAACCAATAACTAGTAAAGAAACTGAATCAGTAGCCAAAAACTTCCCAACAAAGAAAAGCCCAGGACCAGATGACATCACAGGGCAATTTTATCAAACATTTCAAGTGGAACTGACACCAATCCTGCTATATGAGGCCAACATCAACCTCAAACCAAAGCCAGATAAAGATACCACAAGAAAAAGAAAAATGCATGCCAAAATATGAACATAGATGCAAAAATTCACAACAAAATATTAGCAAACCAGGTGTCCACAGTGGCTCAGCAGGCAGAATTCTTGGCTGCCATGCTGGAGACACAGGTTCAAAAAAAAAAAAGATTATATATATATATGAAACCAAATCAAACAACACAGTAAAAAATGATCAGGTGGGATTTATCCCAGGTATGCAAGGGTGGTTCAACATAAGAAAATCAATTATTGTAATACACTACATTAATAAAGCATATGAAAAATGCATGATCACCTCAAGTGATGCAGAAAAGGCATTTACAAAATTCAGCACCACTTCATGTTGAAAAAAACTTAGAAACAAGAATAGAGGGGAACATTCTTAATGTGAAAAAGGATATATATGAAATACAGTTAACATCATACTTGATGAAAGACTTAAAGCTTTACCTCTAAGATCAGGGACAAGACAAGGATATCTATTGTCACCACTGTTATTCAACATTATACCAAAAGCTCTAGCTAGAGCAATTAGGTAAGAAAAAGAAATAAAAGGCATACAAATTGGAAAGGAAGAAGTGAAATGTTCCCTTTTTTTGCAGATGACATGATCCTGCACACAGAAAATCCTGAAAAATCCACAGCAAAGCTCTTACATTTAATTAATGAATTTAGTTATGTGACAGGGCACAAGATTCATATCCATAAATGATAATAGTGTTTCTATGTACTTATAGCAAACAATCATGTGAAGAAATCAAGAAAAAATTCCATTTTCAATAGCAACTAAAATAATCAAATAACTAGAGATAAATCTAACCAACCATGTAAAAGATGTATACTAACAAAACTGCTAAACATTGCTAAAAGATATAAAAGAAGACTGAAATAAATGGGAGGATATTCCATGATCATGGACTGGAAGACTAAATATTGTTAAGATGTCAATTCCACCCAAAGGGATTTGCAGATGTAATGCAATCCCATTAAAAAGTCCAATAGCCTTCCTTGCAGAAATGGAAAAGTCAATCATCAAATTTATATGGAAGGATAAGGGGCCCCAAACAGCCAAAGCCATCTTGAAAAAGAAGAATGAAGTTGGAGGACTCACTATTCCCGGTCATTAAACTTATTACAAAGCCACAGCAATCAAAACAGTATGGTACTCACACAAGGAAATATATATAGAACAATGGAATTGAATTAGAGAGTCCAGAAATCAACCTTCACATTAATGGCCAACTGATTTTTGACAAAGGTGCCAAGTCCACTCAATTGGGAATAAACGGTCTCTTCAACAAATGGTCCTGGGCAAATTGGAGGTCTACATGCAAGAGAATGAAGGGGAACCCTACTTAATAGCATACACAAAAATCAACACAAAATGGATGAAAGACTTAACCATAAGAACCAGAAATATAAAATTCCTAGAAGAAAATATAAGGAAGCAACTTCAGGACCTTGTATTAGGTTCTTTGACTTTACACTCAAAGCAAAAACAACAAAAGAAAAAATAGATAAATGGGATATCATAAAAGTTTAAAACTTTTGTGCACAAAGGACTTTATCATGATAGTAAAAAAACAATAAACAACCTACATAATGGGATAAATTATTTAGTGTCCACATAACCAATATGGATTTAATATCCAGGATATATAAATAAATCCAACAACTCAACAACAAAAAGATAAGCAACCCAGTTAAAAATAAAATGGGTGAAAGACATTTCTCCAAAGAAAATATGCAAATGGTGAAAAGTACATGAAAATATACTTAACATCATTGGTCATTAGGGAATTGCAAATCAGAACTACAATGAAATACCCTTTACACCCATTAGAATGGCAACTATTTAAAAATATGGGGAATTATAAGCGTTGCATAATATATGATAAAATAGGAACATTCATTCATTGTTGCTGGGAATATAAAATGTTTGCGCCACTGTGGCAGTTTGGTAGCTCTTCAGAAGTTTATTATACAATTACCATATGACTTGGCAATCCCACATCTAGGTATACACACAAAAGCATTGAAAGTAGGGACTCATGCAAATATTTGAACACCAATGTTCCTAGCAGCATTATTCACAATTGCCAAAAAATGGAAGCAGCCCAAGTGTCCATCAAATGATGAATGGATAAACGCAGTGGAATATTATTCAGTCATAAAAGGAATTAAATTCTGATATACACAGCAATGTGGATGATCTTTGAAAACATACTGAGTGAAATAAGCTAGATATAAAAAGACAAATATTCTATGATCTCACTGATAGAGAATAATTACTATAAGCAAATACATGAAGTCAGAACCTAGAATATAGCTTACCAGGGGAGGGGGTGGGGAGAGGGAATGGGGAGTTAAAGCTTATATTGTACAGAGTTCCTACTTGATATGAAGGAAAAGTTTTGATAATAGATGGTGGTAATGCTAGTACAACAGTGTGAATGTAATTAACAGCACTGAAATGTATATCTGTATGTAGTTATAAAGGGAAGTTTTAGGTTATATATGTGTTACCAGAATAAAAGTTTTAAAAAATCCATAGGACCATACAACACGGTGACTCCTAAAATAAGCTATGAACTACAGTTAATTATAAATTGTTCTTTTATAATTGCAACAAATGTACCACACTGTTGCAAGATGTTAATGATAGGGTGGTATATTGGAACTCTGTATTTTATGAATAGTTTTTCTGTAAACCTACAACTTCTCAAATAAAATCAAATCAAAATAAAGTTAGAATGTGTTTGTGATTTTAGGACTAGCCTTGATAATAAATAAAATATAAAATATAAATATGCATAAAGTTTTATAAATTATATTTACATTAGAAATTTGTATCAGACCAAAACAAACAAACAAAAAAAACTTAAGATCCAAAACAAGCAACAGTCTGCAACAAATACAGAAGTTATCCTTCTAGGCTATATGAAAAACTATAATCAATCAAAGAACCAAAAAGGCACCAAAAGAGTGCAATGAACAGAAGATACGAATGTGAAATTTATAGAGACAAGAAAAATGACTAATAAATACATTAAAAGATGTTTGACCTGACTATCAACCAGGTTTTGCTAAGTAAAACAATATGATGGATTTTTTACCCCCAAACAGGCAAAACTTTGGCCAATGAAATGTTGGAAAATATATGGAAAATAGGCACTGCTGTATGATGCCAGGGGTGATATAAAATTGTGCAGTCATTTTAGAGAATAGTTTAGTAATGTATAGTGAAATGAAAATATTCCATACTCATTATATATTCCATAAGAGAAACAAATCCACACAAGAACAAGGAATCATGCATTACTATTTTTACCAAATCAATATTTTTAATAGCAAAGATTAGATATAACTTAAGTGTAAATGAACATGGAAAATTAAATAAATATATTATATGGCAATATAATATATTAGATGTGTAAGTCACTCACCCATCGGCCATTTTTTCCTTCCATCTTATAACCAAAACAATTCTATTTGCATCAATATGTGAAATATCAATGATGTATCATTATAGGTCTAAGGCAATGATAACTGTCTGGTTTCGGTTTCTTGAAAACTCATACGCCTACCCTCCTTTTCAACTGGTGTCAACTACAGATTCATTTCTGGTCAATAAGCATAATGGGAAGTTTGTTAACAGGTACTGGGCTTCCCGATAAAAGGAAACCTATTTTGTTTTGGTCCTCTGGCTCCTTGCCTTTACATATAGTAAAGAAAGATGCTTAGGACCAGGTAGTCTAAAAGTGTGAGCAGAAAAACCAATGTGTGAGGACAAGAAAGACAAAAAGAGCCCAAATCCCTGGATGATAATGTCAAGTTGTTAAACCAGCCCCCCAAACAGCTACCTTCAGTCTTCTTATAAATGAAATATCAAATATCTATGTTTTTTAAGTTACTGTTAGAGGTTTATCTCAGCCAAATGTCTGCATGCATACTGTGGAATATTATGTGGTAGTTTAAGAGAATCAGATAAATCTGTATTTATTAATATAGAAAAAATCCCCAAGATACGTCAATTGTTAAAAGAGAGCTGAAAAATTGTGTGTGTATAAAATACATACATATTACATGAACACACATACATGCATATATATATATTTAAAATAGAAACATGTATGAATGTATATATCTCTATCTCATTCTATATTTAAAGGGGGTATGCACACCAAACTATCTGGTAATGGTGTCTGGGTAAGTGCACCAACTTAGAGATGAAGGTGAAGTTGGGACTCTATTCACTATAATTATGAATTCCTGTACAATTAAAAATAAATAAATTAAAAGTTGTCAAATAATTTAAAATGAAAAAACAGTTAAGAGGCAAAATAGGCCAATTATTGTCCTCAAAGTCCTACCAAAAGTTCATCAAATGGTCAACAACTTGCAATAAACTCATGGACACAGACAACTTTTAGTACCTATTCTTATTTAAAACATGGGGATGTTTATAAACATAATATATTCATACATCTTCAACTGCCTGTGCAAAACAGATTTATGTGTGCCAAACAAAGAAAGATACTGGGAAACCCATGCCCTAATCATTTAGGGAGATATGGGAAATAGATGCTTCCCCACAAAAAAGGATACATTTCTTCACAGATATTGCCATGGCAGGTCTTATGTTGCTCTGCTGTTGTGGCGAGTTCATTGTGAAATAGACATACAGCATTGCTCTAATCCATAAATAACAAACCATAATATCTTCAAGAAGCCATCATCGCAATATAGCAGATGGTGATGGTCCAATCAATAGAAAATTGTTTCATCATTATATGTTGAATATATTAGAAATTTATTCACAAAGCTAATAATGGAGGTAGACAGACATTAACAGACAGACAAGAGGAAAAGATAGTTTAAAAATGAGATTCAAATGAGATAGAAAGTAAGCCAATATGATAAATCAGCAAAGCCAGATAATAACTTTGCGAAAACATAGGAACTTTTGATTTATAAAGGAAAGAATGTGAGCTCTTACTTGAACTTTGTACCATAGTCCCTAGTATTGGACAGTTATTCAATACTCTATACTCCATTTTGTGCTAAAGCTTGTGCAGGCTATTAGGAATTCAACATGAAAAGGCACAAGCCTTCTTCTTATGAGATCACCATCTACTTGTTGCAACCAAGAGCATATGATAAATAGAATATTACAGAAACAAGCAAGCTAGAGAAAGTGGCCCAGATTGGAAATAATTATTCATGTTGGGAAAGGAGAAAATAAAGAAAGAGGTGACATAAGAATTTTCATTTACCTTGGTTGGATAGGGGAAGCAATCAGGCATATTGAGGAAACCAAGAGAAATCAGGCTTTAATGCAGCACAGTGACAAGGAAGCAGGGTGAGGCTGAGGCCAGAGAGTAGCTGGGACCAAATCTGAAGGACCGGCGTTGCCAATGAAAGGTGCTTGTTCTCACATCTTCAGATGTGAGCTTTGCATTTTGGAAATTTTGAGACTTACATGTTATTCAGGCATTGACGGAATAGAGGAACTAAAGAGGGGCAAACTGGAGTCAGGGAGACCAGTTAAGAGCTGTTGTAATGGTCTGAGCTAGCAATGATGACGGCTAGAATTAATGCATACATGTGATGGTCAACAAACACTCGACGCACAACATAATCACAAAGATATTTCTACCATGTCCATTTTAAAGTAAAGAAAGGAGAAGAAGAGAGGGAAGGCAAGAGAAAAAGAAAAAGGAAAGAGACAAAGAAAGAAACAAAAGCCTGCCTATGGCACAGCATTTCCACTGTTAATGAAGGGTTCAGAATAATTTTGGATTGCACATTCTTAACATGTGTCCCATCCTCTACTTTTCTCAATATATATATCTTTTCTTTTTTTATTCTGCTTTCTATATGTTCTTTCAACATCTACTCTTTTTTTTACTTATTGACCATCCTGGAAATTTTCTCTTTCTTATTATTTAGCAACGTATTTTCTGTATTAGTGATCCACTTGAAATTCTCCATTCCCATTAACTCTTCCCATATTCACAATGACTTCTCTTCTGAGAATAATGCCAGGTATTCTTGAATATAGTAGGCATTTTTTTAGCTATTTTATACATTCCCCTTGTGTTCCCAATTAAGTTATGCTTCCTAGAGGTGAGAGATTTTGAATATCTTGTAGGCATTTCAGTACCTTGAAAAGTGTTGAGCCATAAAGGGACCTAAAATCATCTTATAAAACTTGCTCATGTTATAAATGAAGAAACTCTAACTCAGAAATATTAAGAGTATTACTCAAGAGCACACTGTTAGAGAAAAAACCAGGATTAGAAACATGGAATTTATCCAGTCAACAAGTATTTTTTTTGAAAGCCCACTATGTACCAGAGCACTTATTTAGTATTTTTGCATATTGAAAAGGCAAAAGAAGGTCATCTGGATTTTCAAGCCAGATTGTATTTCCAGTAAGCTTCTCATTTCATTGGAAAGGTTAGCAGATGAGTTTTGCAGCAGAGTCTGCTCATCCATTAGAAGCCTAAGTTTCTTGGGCTCTACTGAGATCCATAGGGAAGATTGCTAGTAAGAGTTAATATACTCAAAGACTCCATCTTTTTCTCAATGACTGAGAGAAGACGTGCTAGATATACTGAAAAAGGAATGGTTCTGAACATTTTATGAAAAGTGACTATGACCCCAGCTCACGCAAAGTTCCAAAATGAGGAAAACAAAGAGTGCACTGTGCATCCTAAAACACTCAAAGGAAATTCTCTCTCTCTCCCTCTCTCCTGAAAGCAACAGTTAAACTAATTGCAAAGAACTTCAGGTCTTGTACTCAAATTAAATATTCATAGAACTCCATTTATGTGATGCATTTAGAAGTTAAGAGACTTTAAAAACCCTTCTGCATTCCCAGTAGTCAGCTAATCCATTAGAAATGTGATACCCACTCTAACCCAGTCACCGAGTGCCAGCCCAGGCGGCCAGCTGAGCTTGGGAGCTTTTTCAAAAGCTGCAGGCAGGGGCTTGAGGATGCTAAGTCATTCTGGCAGCAAATCTCTAGCCTTTCTCAACAGTGAGTTTTATCGCCAAGCAGTTAAGTAAAAGAGAGGGATATACTAAGGGGAATAATATGAAGAGGGAGGACCACATTTCATAGTGGCAAAGACATTATTTTCATATGTGCTAATGGCAACTGATTCACATGTGGCTGGGGGAGAAGGCAGTATCTACTTCTCAAGTAATTTAAGCATTTCTTTAAATTGAACCCACTTATAAATGTGTTTACAGAAGATGACTGGCTTTATTCTCCTAAAATAGGGACAATGCTGGGCCATGTTTATCCTGCCATCAGTTTTTGTAAACAAAGACTTAGAACATGGCCACAGCCATTTGTTTTTATATTGTTTATGGCTGTTCTCGTGCTATAACAGCAGAGTTGAGTTCTTGCAGCAGAAAGCACGTGGCTGCCAAAAATATTTACTGTTTGGTCCTTTGCAGAAAAAAGCTTGAAAACTACAGCTTTAGAAAGATCCCAGTATTATATATAAAGTTCAAATTTATATCTAAACTAAGCCACATGTGGCTTTACTGTGCTTAAATGTATTAGTTAAACACATAGACACAAACACATTTACCTAAATACTACTAGGAAGGTGAAATCAATGATTCAAGATTTAAGAGACTTTACAATTCAGTGAAGTAAAGTTTCTTACAGCCAGTTTTCTCTGAAAAAAAAGTGCAAATGGAAAAAGACTTCCCAGCATTATAATGGAACCATTAGGGGTAACAATACTTTCGATCCAGCCTCCTTGAATTTCCTGCTATTTGTCAGCATTTTCTGAACTTCTGGTAGAAACCACATTTTACTCTCCTGATTCCTCCCACCCAAAAAGGGTGAGGAAAAACTATTCATGGTGACCAAAATCATCGCTTCGGTTAAATCTATTTTTTATATACAAGATGGTCTGGAAAGCTTGACGGAAACAATCCTTCATGACCTCTCACTATCCTTTTAATGCTTTATTATATATTCAGAGTAAGTCTTCCCTGGCACATAAGAAATACATATGTTGCTTCATTTATTATTAACCTGACATGTTGTTAGCAACTACACTTGGAAACCAGCTTAGAGCACAATTTCTCAAGAAAAGTCCAAGAACAGGGGACCAGAAAATTCAGGCCTGCATGGCCACTAGACATGTAATTCTTACTGGAGAATTTCAACTCAGATGCCTATGGAAAGAAGACGAAGTAGAAATAAATATATAGAAATGCTGGGGGTTACTGTATATATGGACCTTCTCTTGAATGGCAGAATGAAAGGAAACAGAAGTGAATACTAAGTCAACCACATTCTTTCCAGTCAAGAAAGAAGTATTCAAGGTAACAAGAGAATATTTGTTCATTTGTACCTCTAGGGAGCTAACTTCTTAGATAATATGATAAGAACAGCCTCAATCATCTCTTGAGCAGTAGGAATGTCACTTTTTATAAACAATAAGCTTATTTAGCCTGACCCCACTTTTCTTTAAACACAAACAGATATCATGCATTCCACTGATCTTAAAGTCACACAGCACATTTCTAAGCTTGATTCTGTTCAACATTTATTGGCCTCCTACTATATGGCTCGGCACTGTTGTTAGAAGGCACAGAACTTGCCCATGATAAGTTAATAATTTAGTGGGGAAGAGAGACATTCCAGTATATTGAACATACATTCAACAGATCATTTCAACATATAAATATATATTTCACAGGTCATTTCAAAATAATATACTAAGAGCTAAGAAAAGGTGTACAAAAAGAAATCCTGTAATGGTTTTGTTCACTAATTGGAAGCAGGAACAAAAAAGTAAATGACTTGACTCCCAGGGATGTGTACCTTCCTGGCAACATGGGACAGA
>PVIY010055092.1:0-13901 GCA_004026745.1 Myrmecophaga tridactyla | reverse complement strand
GTTATCCTGTCCTCTAATTCACTTATTCTTTTTTCTGCCTCTTCATATCTGCTGTTGTGTGTCTCTAGTATATTTTGAATTTGTTGTGGGATCTTTCATCTTTGTGAGATCCACTATTTTTCTATTTATTCTTTCAAATTCCTCTTTATGCTCTCTAGTGTCTTCTTGATATTCTTTATGTCATTAGCTTAATGGCTAGTTGTTCCCAATTCTGTGTCTCCTCTGGTGTTTTCATTTGGTCACTTGGCTGGGCCCTATCTCCCTGTATCTTCATGTGCTTTGTGATTTTCTGTTGGCTTTGGGGCATTTGATTATCTAAAAAGGTTATTTTGAAAGTTCATTTCCCTTGCCTGTCTAACATTTTGTAGTTGCTTGGGTTTGTGTTGAAGACCTTCAACACGAGCCCAAGTAATTCCCCACCAAACCAAGTACTGGGTCATACATAGGAGCTGTAATTCTACTTAGAGATCTTTTCAGAGCTAGGCAGATGGCAGTTTGCCAAACTGCACTTTCGGCATCTTCCCAGCAGAGGGCACCCCTGGGCCTCTTCTCTTCAGGCTGACCTCTGCTTAACGGTGGCAGCCGCTGAGCAGCACGGAGTCATGACCAAGCTCACTCGTCCCATTCTCTCTGTCCCAATTTCTCTGCTTTTTCATCCAGGATCTCCCTATTTAGTGTAGAAGCTCCTCTCTTGCCACTCACACCCTGAAACTGCTGTCCCAGCCATTTTTCTGTCACTTCTCTAGTGTTTCCATGGAGCAGGAGTGAATTCAGCCTATCCTATTCCACAGTCTTTCTGAAATCCCACATTACACTTAAAAAATATATTTTATGGACAAATCTTAACATGCAAACAGTCCATGCATGGTGTACAATCAATGGCTCACAATATCATCACATAGTTATGTATTCATCATAAGGATAATTTCTCAGAACATTTGCATCACTCCAGAAAAAGAAAAAGAAAAAACGCATACACACCACACACCTCCTTCTCATCGACCACCAGCATTTCCATCTACCTAATCTTTCTTAGCCTTTGTCCCCCGAGTATTTGTTTATTTTTTAATCCATATTTTTTACTTATCTGTCCATATCCTAGGTAAAAGGAGCTTCAGACAAAAGGTTTTCACAATCACACAGTCACACTGCAAAAGCTATACTGTTATATAATTGTCTTCAAGAATCAAAGCTACCAGAACACAGCTCAACAATTATAGGTACTTCCCTCCAGCCACTCCAATACACCATAAACTAAAAAGGGACATCTATAATGCATAACAATAATCTCCAGGATAACCTCCCAACTCTGAAATCTCTCAGCCACTGAAACTTTATTTTGTCTCATTTCTGTCTTCCCTTTTGTTCAAGAAGGCTTTCTTAGTCCCATGATGCCAGGTTCTGGCTCATCCCAGGAGTTCTGTTCCACATTGCCAGAGAGATTTACACCCTTGAGAATCATGTCTCATGGGGAGAACAGTGAATTCACCTGTCAAGTTGGTTTAGCCAGAGAGTCCACATCTGAGCAACCAAAGAGGTTTTCTGGGAGTGACTCTTAGGCATAATTATAAGTAGGCTTAGCCTATCCTTTGCAGGAATAAGTTTCATAGGAATGAATACCATGATTGAGGGCTCAGCCTATAGATTCGGTTGTCTCCACTGCTTGCAAAAATATCAGAAATTCTCCAAATGGGGAAGTTGAAGATTTTCTCCTTTCTCCCCATTACCCCAAGGGGACCTTGCAAATACTTCTTTATTCACTGCCCAGACTACTCTGGGATATATCAGGACATCACACTAACTTGGACAAACCAACCAAGTCTCATACCCTATTTAAGATTCCCTGAACTTATGGTGTTCAACTAAACTGACCATATAAGTTAAATTAGGAAATGCACTACCCCAAATATAAATTTTGTACCAAATCAACATCTCTTCCTTTGGTCTTACACAGAAGTTGAAGTTTTAAAATATGGATGATGTCATCCTTTGTCTTGTATTCTGATTTACCTTAGTCCTATCCAGATCAGCCTCATTCATATATCTATTGGAAGTCAGATCCCTTTTTCAACTTTTTAGACAGTTCCTGTATGAGGTATTGCTGACTTTCATAGAAAGAACTCTAATTCTGAGTCTTAGGTGTCACATAAATACCCAAAGTTTCTGGGAATGACCAGGTTATAAAGCTCAGTATCTCAGAATTTAGAAATAACAGTTACATCTCCTGAATGTATGTGACTGCTGTTAGAGCTTGCAATCTAGGACTCATTTTTATAATAGGCCCCAACCTGATAACCATTGCTCTCAACTTCATTTCACCAAGTTTTTATATTACAGCTAGTCCATGTGAGTGAGGCATGATAGTATTTGTCTTTTTGTTTCTAACATTTCATTCTTCAGTACTTAAGTACTAACTGCATGCCTCACAACTTCATTCCTTCTTGTAGTTGCTCAGTATCCCATTGTATGCAGACACCATAGTTCTCCCTCCCATTCCTCTGTCATTGTACCTTCAGGCCTCCTCCGTCCATTGTGGATTGCAAACTCTGCCACCATAGACACCAGTGTTCAAATGTCCATTCATGTCCCCACACTCAGCTCCTCTAGGTACATACTGAGCAGCAGGGTTTCAGGATCAATGGCAACCCCACCCTTAGCCTCCTGTGAAACCACCACACTGCCCTTCAAGGGGCTGCACCTCTCAGTTTCACTACTGACAGTGAATAGGTACATCTCTTTCTCCTCATTTTCTTTAGCATTTATTTCTCTTTGTTCACTTTTAAGCAGTTTTATTCAATCAGTTTCATAAATCCAACCTAAGTGTACAGACATGCCTTTGTAACCATAATCTATCTGAAGACATTTCCTTTTCTTCCACTAAGAATCCATACCCCTTCCCCATGCCCCCTGCCTGTTGACATTTAGTTTTGGCGTAATGACTTTGTTACATTCAGTGGAAGCATATTACAGTGCTCCTGTTGACTATAGACCCTAACTTGCATTGATTATACTTTTTCACATACATCACCTATTTTCAACACCCTGCAAAATTGGCATTCATTTGTTCTCCCTCATACAAAAATATTTTTTAATTTGTATATTTAATCACCATCATTATCTATTCTAGGCATTCCTAAATTATACCATGTCAGTCTTTATCCTCTAACTTTCCTTCTTGTTTCGTAATGTGCCCCCAGCCCTTTTCCCTCTATCATACTCACATCAGCTTTATTCAGTACTTAGTATTAATTGTGCTACAATCAGGTAGTGTGGTGCTATCCATTTCTGAATTTTCACAATCAGTCCTGTTGGACAATCTGTATTCCCTCAGCACCAATTGTCCAATCTCTATTTTTATCTCCTGATAACCAGTGTTGTTAACTCAATTCTCCAAGTTCACTCATTAATGTTAGTTCATATTAGTAAGACCATACAGTATTTGTCCTTTTGTTTCTGGCTAATTTCACTCAGTATAATGTCCTCAAAGTTCATCCAAATTGTTACATGCTTCATGACTCTTACAGCTGTATAATATTCCATCGTATGTATATACCACAGTTTGGCCACTCGTCTGTTGATGGACATTTAGGCTGTTTCCATTTCTTGGCAATCATAAACAATGCTGCTATAAACACTGGTGTGCAAATGTACATTTGTGTCCTTGTCCTCAGGACCTCTGAATGTGTACCTAGTAATGGGATTGCTGGATCATATGGAAATTCTATACTTAGTTTCTGAGGAACTGCCAAATTGCCTTCCAGAACGGTTGTACCATTTTACATTCCCATCAACAGTGGATAAATGTGCCTCTTTCTCCATATCCTCTCCAGCACTTGTCATTTCTTTTTTTTTTATCATGGCCATTCTAGTAGGTTTCGGATGATATCTCATTGTGGTTTTGATTTGCATTTTCCTAATAGCCAGTGATGTTGAACATCTTTTCATGTGCCTTTTAGCCATTTGTATTTCCTTTTCTGAAAAGTGTTGGTTCATGTCTTTTGCCCATTTTTAATTGGGTTGTTTGTCTTTTTGTTGTTGAGATGAAGAATCTATATATTCTGGATACCAAACCCTTATCTGATATGTAGTTTCCAAATATTGTCTCCCATTGCATGGGCTGCCTTTGTGCTTTCTTGAAAAATTCTTTGATGCACAAAAATGTTGAATTTTCAGGAGTTCCCATTTATCTGTTTCTTCTTCAATGATTGTGCTTTGGGTGTGAGGTCTAGGGAAGCCACTTCCTTTTAAAAGTTTTATAAGATATTTCCCCACTTTTGTTTCTAAAAGTTTTATGGTCTCAGCACTATTGTTTAGGTCTTTGATCCATTTTGAGTTAATTTTTGTATAGGGTATGAGATATGGATCCTCTTTCATTGTTTTACATATGGATAGCCAGTTCAACAGGCACCATTTATTGGAGAGGCTGCTCTGTTTCAGGTGAGTGGTTTGACTGCCTTATCAATGATCAGTCGTCCATAGATGAGAGGGTCTATATCTGAACACTCTTTTATTCCATTGGTCGGATATATATCTTTCTGCCAGTACCATTCTGTTTTGACCACTGTAGCTTTGTAATATGCTTTAAAGTCAGGTAGTGTGAGACCTCCCACTTAATTACTCTTAAGATATTTTTAGTTATTCAGGGTACTTTTCCCTTCCAAATAGATCTGATTATTTGTTTTTCTATTTCTGCAAAATTAGTTATTAGGATTTTAATTGGCATTGCATTGAATCTAAAACTCAACTTGGGTAGGATTGACATCTTAACAATATTTAGTCTTCCAATCCATGAACGTGGTATGTTCTTCCATTTATTAGGTGTTCCATGATTTCTTTAAGCAATTTCTTGTAGGTTTCTGTGTAGAGGATTTTGTATATTTAGTTAAACTTATTCCTAAATATTTGATTCTTTTGTTTGCTATTGTAAATGGATTTTTTTTCTTGATTTCCTCCTCAGATTGCTCATTACTAATGTATAGAAGCACTACTGATTTTTGGGTGTTGATTTTGTACCCTTTCACCACTCTGTATTCATTTATTAGCTCCAATAGCTTTGCGGTAGACTTTTCAGGATTTTTGATATATAGTATCATATCATCTGCAAACAGTGAGAGTTTTACTTCTTCCTTTCCAATTTGGATGCTTTTTACTTCTCTTTCTGTTTAATTGCTCTGGCTAGAACTTCCAGCCCAATATTGAATAACAATGGTGATAGTGGGCATCCTTGTCTTGTTCCTGATATTAGAGGGAAAGCTTTGATATTAGAGGGAAAGCATCCCCATTGAGGATGATGGTAGCTGTAGGTTTTTTTGTATATTCCTTTTATCATATTGAGGAAGTTCCCTTCTATTTCTATCCTTAGAATTTTTAGATTCATCAAGAAAGGATGTTGAATTTTGTCAAACACCTTTTCTGTATCTTCGAGATGATCATGTGCTTTTTCTGCTTTGATTTGTTGATATGATGCATTACATTAGTTTATTTTCTTATGTTAAACTATCCTTGCATACCTGGAATAAATCCCACTTCGTCATGGTGTATAATTATTTTAATATGCTACTGGATTTGATTTGTGGGTATTTAGTTGAGGATTTTTGCATCTATATTCATTCAAGACCAGTGGGTCTTGGAGTATGTCTATTTGGATCTATTCTGTTTGTGGTACACTGCCCTTCTTGGGTCTCTAATTTTATGTCTTTCATAAGAGATGGGAAATTTTCAGTGATAATTCCTTCCATTAGCCTTTTTCCTCCTTTTCCCCTCTCTTCTCCTTCTGGGACACCCACAGGATGTATATTTGTGCATCTCATGTTGTCATTCAATTCCCTGAAACCCTGCTCATATTTTTCCATTCTTTTCCCTATATATTTTTTGTGTGTTGGATTTCAGATTTCCAGTCCTCTAGTCACCAGTCCTTTCTTCTGCCTCTTCAAATCTATTGTAGCTTTCCATAGTTTTTTTCATCTCTTCTAGTGCCTTTTATTCCCATAAATTCTGTGATTTTCTTTTCAAACTTTCAAGTTCTTCTTTTTGTTTCCCCTATATCTTCTTTATCTCCTCCCTCACTTTGTCGATTTGATTTTTGATGAGATTTTCCACATCTGTTCAAACATCCTGAATTTGTTGTTTCAACTCCTGTATCTCATTTGAATTGCTGGTCTGTTCCTTTGACTGTGCCATGTCTTTGCTTTTTCTAGTATGGCTCATTATTTCTTGTTGGAGTTTAGGCATTTGATTTCCTTAATTAGTTTATTCTGGAGGTTGTTTTCACTCTTTTATCTAGGATTTTCTTATGGATGACTTTGTTCTCTATCTGTTTTTGACATTCAGTTCAACTTATTTTAGACCTCTAGCATAGGTTCTGTTTAACTGGTCAGAATTTTTCAGTTCTTGTTTTTCTGTTTCTTGCCCTGCCTGGATGGAGCCTTTTTTCTGAGGTGGGTCTCCTCAGATATTACAGACCCAAGTCAGATTTTCCCAGATCAGACTGGCCTGTGTCTTAGGAGGAAATAGTCGCCAGGATCAGTTTTCCCTGAGGGTGAAACCCAGCAGGTTGTCAAGTTTTCCTAAGAAGCCTCTAGACTCTGCTTTTCCTGTCCTGCCCAGCATGTAGCACTTCTCTGCCCATGGCTTCCAACCAGCGTAAAGTGATGTGGTGCCTTTAATTTCAGCAGACTTTCCCTGCCAGGGGAGTGGTTGAGACAGAGGTGGGGCTGTACATTGGCATTAATTGGTTCAGTTTTCCAGTCCCTGGGGCTTGAGTTCCTTGAAGGAGGATTTTTACTTAAGCTGGGTCCCACCTTTTTCTTGGGGAAGATACACCTTTAAGGAATTGACTCCTTTCACCTGACTAGTTACTTTGTCTCTCAGACAAGTTTAGTTCTTCCCTTGCCTGGGGCAGTGCTGGAGCCTGAGAGAGCTTCCAGTTCTATCTAGTGAACTGTTAAGGAACAGAAAAAAGGCCTTTTCAGACTGGGACCTCTGTTCCTTGGGTTTGTCAATCAAGAGCTTAAGTTGGTACCCGGCTCTATGTATCTCCAGGCTCTTTATGCCCCCTTTTCTTGGGGTCCAGCCCTTTTGCAGTATTTTGTGCTGTCTGACTCAAAAAGCCTCTGCTTTTTTTTTTTTTCAGCCCAACCCCCTCTTTTCTGGAGAAAAAGTTCCTAGTACCTTTAGTGCTTATTCCAGATTTATCTGTGCTGTGTGCCTATTTTCAGTAGTTAATTCCAACTGCTTTCCCAAAGTAGAAAATGCTTGAGCTAAGCCCTTGCTGCTACTAAAGTTTGTTTCTTTTTCCTTCAAGGAACTAGCCTGCGGTGCCCATGGAGGAGGGCTGCCGGCCTCAGCAACTTTGGGGACTTACAGTCCTGTGTGAGGTCTCAGCTGTTCCACCTGATCAAGGCTGGTCTGTGCTGTGTGCCCGGTCACTGATGTAGCCTCAGCAGTTGTTCTGCACTGTTCTGGCTATTTACTAGCTGCTCTGGAGGATGAACTAAATTCCATACCTCATTAAGCTGCCGTCTTGCTCCTCCACAATACACTTTTAAGTTTAATCTGCAATTCCAGCATTTTCTCCATTCCTTTCTAAAGTCTAGACAATCATAAAAAAATAAAATAAATAGAACCCTGATTTGTAGAATTTGCCAGTTTCTGTGGTGTAAATATATCCATGTGGTTAATTTCAGGCTACCAAAGTGAGATCACTGTGGTGCTGAAGAGAGATGTGCAATAGCACAGCATTATGTAGCACATAGTATTTCCACCATACAGATGTAATAGATGTAAATAAATTCAAGAATGAAGCTAATAATAAACTAATTAGAAAATGAATTTTGAGGTTTTTTTAATCTTTGATTTTAATATAATTTATTTAATGTTAAATTATTTAAATTTATATTTAATGAATTAAGTAATTTAAATTAAAAATTTAAACACATCCATGTGTTTAACAACCAAATTCAAAAGTCGTCACAATTTAACAGTTGGTTCTCATGAGCTGGGTCTTGCCCATCAATGGATAAGAGGAAGAGAATATAGAATGTTGTGGTAGTTAGATTCAGTTGTCAACTTGGCCAGGTGAGCGTACCTAGTTTTGTTGCTGTGAACCTCATCTGTTGCTGATTTACATCTGCAGTCGGCTAGGAGGCATGCCTGCTGCAATGAAGGACGTTTGACTTAATTGGCTGGTGCTTAAATGAGAGAACACAACATAGCACAGCCCAAGCAGCTCGGCATTCCTCATCTCAGTACTCGCAGCTCAGCCCAGGCCTTTGGAGGTGCAGAAAGAAATCACCCTGGGGAAAGTTGTCAGGACCCAGAGGCCTGGAGAGAAGGCCAGCAGAGATCATCCTGTGCCTTCCCACGTAAGAAAGAACCTCAGTGGAAAGTTAGCTGCCTTTCCTCAGAAGAACTAACAAAATTAATCCCCTTTTATTAAACTCCAATCTGTCTCTGTTGTGTTGCATTCCAGCAGCTAGCAAACTAGAACAAATGTATTAGCTCTGACAAAGTAAATCTAATACAATTCTTTTAAGAATGGGGAGAGGGTGGACCATGGTGGTTCATTGGCAGAGTTCTAGCCTGCCATGCTGGAGACCCAGGTTCGATTCCTGGGGCCTGCTCATGTAAAACCAAAAAAAAAAAAAGAATGGGGAGAGTATGTGAAATTAAAAAAAAAGGTTTTCCATAATCATATTGATAATGTAATGGTATTATTATTCTAGAATTGTGTGTACAGTATGAGGTTAAGCAAATGAGTATTATGGAATATACTAATTCTATAACCTGCATCATTGAGAACCACAATTTCATATGGAAGAAAGAATATACAGATGCAATAGAAAATATAAAAGCTCTGTCTTGAGTTGGAATTGGAATGATCAATATGAATGTATCAAGTCTTTTACATATATTTCCTACTTTTGTCTACTAAAAAGGACTAAAAATCAATGGTCAGTCCCATAGCAATGAACATCCTTTTTGCCCAGATTGCTATCTTGAAGTACAATTTCCCATTAAAAGAATCCAGAACTTCTTAGAGAAATGGCTGATTCTAGGATTTGGGCAAGAATTGTGCAAGACAACCCTGGAATATCTTGTATTACCAGATGGAAAGAAGCTGTCAAATACTTCTAGGATTACGTCAAAAGAATTCAGAAGCCAGGTTTAAAAGACTCTTAGTGGCCAAAGAAGGGGCAATTTGAGCTTCAATAATGAATAAAATTGCAATGGATTGAACCCCATCAGAATGTTTAAATTAAAAATTTTATGATAATATATATCACCTTTGGGGAATAATAAATAAACAAAAATTTATTATCTTGAAAACTGGTGAATAAAGGGGAGGAACCCAGCATTTATCCTGCCTTTCATGTATGAACTGCATCACTTGGTGACCTAAGAGTTGATGAGGGGAAGTGTCTTTTTATAAAAGTAATCCAAGAAAGAATGAAATTGAAATGATATAATTTGAATATCATCATTTGGCAACCTCCAGTGAATGGATATAGGTCTTAAACATCAGTGACTCTAAAATCACACAAAAAAACAGATAATCAGATATTAAAAAGCCTCCTATAATCTTGCCACAGGGCTTGAAGCTGGGTCTGATTCTTTCTGTGGATTCCTGTGCCAATTTGTAGAAATACAAAGGACAGATGAACATTTTGCATTGTGCCAAGTGTATGCAATTGGCAAAACCCAGTACTTGTGGGAATGTCACAGATAAAATGGCTCAGGTTCCTCAACTGGAAAAGTATAAAGGAATGAAGGGGATAGAGGCAGAATTTATAGATTAAGAGATACTTAAAAAGACATATACTTTTTTTTTTTGTAAACCAGACAAGACTAAATGATTGGGTGTAGGGACGTGATTTGGGTGACAAGACTATTTTAAAGATAAAAGGGATTATTATAAACCCAGGTGGTGGTTTCCTGTGTGGGAAGTGCGAGAGTTTGTACCTTGAGATGGGGACATGGAAGTGGTTTCTAGAACTGCTGGCAAGATTCCACTTCTTGACCTGGGTGGCATTTGCTTTATAATAATTTCTTTTTTTGCCATGTGCTTGTTATAATAATTTATTAAATTATACATTTGATTTGTACAGTTTATCTGTCTTCAGAGTTTATTTTATAATGAAAAGATTTTTAAAAATTAACTCCTAAGTACTTACAATTTAGGCTTCAATTTTCTTGTAAATATTTTCTGAAAGAGACCATACATTTTATTCTTTTGTTCCTGGCTTATTTTGCACAACGCATCATCCCCAAGGTTCTTTCAGTTTGTTGCTTGCCTCACCACATCATTCCTTTTTGTAGCCACAAAGTATTCCATCATATATTTCACAGTTTGTCTTTCGGCTTCTCAGTCATTGCACCCTTCGGCCCCCTCCATCCATTGGGCATCACGGATAATGTCCAAAATAAACAAACCATGTCTCACAGTGTCCTCACTTGGTTTTCCAATCAGCAGCATTCTCAATTTTAAACAATTTTCATTGGTTCAAAAAGACAAAGAACCAATAATCACAGCCTCATCAAATATCAAATCAAAACCTCTCCTAATATCTTGTCCCTCCCTCCCCCATTTATTTACCCCTGATATTGCTGTAGTACTGTGACTGTGTTTCTGCTAACTACAGGCCTTAGCATGCAATATTAGTTTTCCCCCATATCCCTCTATTATTGACTCTTTGTACAAGATTCATACTTTTGAAATAGCTTATATAAGAACTTACTTATACATCCCCTTTCAATCATAGTTACCTTCAATGTAGCAATGTTACTTATAACTCCACTAATTTAGCTATCATCACTCCTATCTGTTTCTTTACTTTTTTTTTTTTTTGGTGCATGTCCCAGAATCGAAGCCCGGTCTCCTGCATGGAAGGCGAGCATTCTACCACTGAACCACTCGTGCACCCATATCTGTTCCTTTACATTTAAGTTCAACCTCATTGGGTAAACTTTACCCTGTCTCTAGCTTCTGGATACCTCTAGCTTCCCTATATTGTTAACCCTAAAGAACACTGAGGGCTCTAACTGAGACTCTACCAAACTTTCATGTACCAGTTTATTTTCCTGAAACTTACAACCTACAGAGTGTTCCTAGGCCAGGTAAGTCCTGAAACCCAGAGGGGCCAGCCTCTCCAAGCCATGCCCCTGTCCTATATTGCTGACACCCCTTTCAATGTGAAAAAGTTAGAATGAGCATACCCAAAAGACCCCTATAGATTGGGAGTAGGCTCAGAGGAGAAAGGGGTGTTATAACAGAGAAGATAGGATTTTACAAATGAGTATGACTGCTGAATCACTATAATGATATTTCTTTTAGCTTCTAGTTTTTGAAGCAGCTAGAAGAAAAAAACCTGAAAATGTGGAATGGTAACCCATGCCAAACTTTGAAATCTGTTCTGTAATTGTTAAAATGTACTTTGAAAATTATTGCTTTTTCATATATGTTATATTTTACAATTAAAAAAAAATTTTTTTAATTAATTCCAGATGGCTTTTTGGCTTGCACCAACGTACTCGTCCATCTCACCTGGGAACCAGGCCTGGGTATTTTCCTTCTGACATCTACTTACTGGGATCATTAATTAGGCCACAGTTGCGAGCTGAGAGAGTGGTGTTGGTTCAATAGAGTTGGAGAATGGTGGTCTAGGTAACGTGTTTGTGGTACTTACCTGTGCCCTCTGGACCTGCTCAGGCACCCCCAGTCTTATGACTTTAACTCCGAAGAACAGCTCTGGTCATGGTCACTTGTCTTTCTGTGGTCAGGTGCTCAGCCTCTAAAGGCCCAGTAGCAAGTCAGAAGCTGCTTTTCAAATGATATATAATTCTCTGCACATGTTCCAGAGCCGTGGAGGTCTGCAGTCAGTCCAGGTCTCCTTCTGCAGCTTGTCAGAGACTGCATAGCATCCTTATCTGCCATAGATACCTCTAGCACCATGAAATTTAATGGCGCATAACCTGTGAGGGAGGGCTGCTTGTCTCTCAGCCTATATTTCCTGCAGATTCCTCTCTTGCCCTGAATATTATTAAAAACTGGAAGTCTTCAGAATTGCCTAAAAAAATGGATTGGATTTCCAAATGTGCACACTGTCTCCAAAATCTAAAGAGAATACTACTTACTCCCAGCGCCTCTTTCTTAGTGTTAAGAGGTGCACGGTACAGTAGGTTGTTCTTTACCTTGGACTGGATGTCTCAGCCTGCCCTACCTAGTCCACTGAACCCCTAAAATCTTCACTCATGGGGCAGGTCCCTGAGTTAATGCAGGGTTTTCAGTCTACCTTCTGGGAGACAAGTTTCTTATCAGGGCATTTGGAGTACTTATCATTTTATGTACAGCCCACTCTCCCCACTCACCTGGTTGAGTAACATGATGTCATCAATATAACTGATGACATCATAATGTTGTGGGGGATGTCCAGGCAATCGAAGTCCCTTTGAACTAGATTGTAACGGAGAGCAGGAGAGGTCATACAGCCCTGGGCCAAAACCTTGAATGTGTGTTGTTGTCTGTCCCAAGTGAAGGTGGATTGCTTCTGATCATTTTTCCTGATGAGGATTTAAAACAATTCTTTCACCAAATTAATAGCAACATACCACATATCAGAGGCTGTCGATTGGTCCCATTAAAGAAGGCACATTTTGGCACAGCAGTTGAAGTCAGGGTTACCACTGGCCAAGTTCATAGAAGTCTATTGTTCTGCCATGATCCCTGTGGTTTTATAGGGACCAGACTATACATTAAACAGGGATAGGATGAAAACTACTACCTCTTCATCCTTTATATTTTTGAGGGAGCACTAATCTCTAACATTTCCCCAGGACGTGGTATTACTTCTGATTTTCAAATATGTATCAGGGATCACCTCTGATTTATTGATAAATTATTCTGTTCCTTATTTTTCAAGTTATATATATATGTATCTTATTAGAACTGCTTTGGACTAAATCTATCCCACAGTTTAACCACTAATAAGCATTGCTTTTAAATGTTCTGCATTACTACACTTTAATGAGGTTTTCTGAAACTAAAGCTATATTTAAAATTTATTGGCTGATTTACCATAAATTATTTGAACACACCATATTCTACCATTCTGGAATAGTTTTTCAACACGATAAGCCAGTTTCTCTTTTGTCACTGATTGCAACTAAATCCAATGATGATAAGGCATGTTATGTTGACCAACTTAGAGATTTTTTTCTTCTTTGAAAATAGTTGAATTATTTCCAGGCAATTTTTAAAAATTTGACATTTTTAAGCCCTCATTTGTAAGTATGTCATTCAAGATTGATATCTGTAGTTTATTTGGTTTTGTTAAAATCATATTTTCAAAAAACCTTTTTTAAGTCTTGCACAATTTTTTTCTTTTTGAAGAAAGTAGTTTAAACGAAGACTAGAGTTACTAATTAGAGTCAATGCCATTCTTAATATTATTGCTATTTATATTTCCAGTCCCAACCTTGAACTTGAACACACTTCATTGTTTCTTTCTTCACTTTATCATTCTCTATTCTTCTAATAGTAAAACTATCCATTTTAAGAATTTGTACTAGCTCTATCCTAGTGGTATTGTCATGAACTAGAATACATCACATTTCCTAACGTCTCTTCTGAAAAACATGCTGAAAGAGTTTATAATGAAACTCATTTGAAAGTCTCGAAAATCATAACATTTTGTTAAAGGTAGACAAAATATTTTCATATTTCTCTTTATAACTAACTATAAATTACATTAATATTAAATTATGTATCATGAAACATTGATTCTCCCATTACATTGATCAAATTGACCGTTATGTTCCAAAATCTCAAAAGAAATGGCAGGGAACAAAAGATTGAACGACTCTTTTTTAGCTAATATGTGCATATATTACATCTGCTCCATTGT
>PVIY010055091.1:0-13908 GCA_004026745.1 Myrmecophaga tridactyla | reverse complement strand
CCTGTGTTTGGAAAGGGCTGCCTTTGGCTCTTCACACTAGCTGGACAGTCTCCGGTTCTCTGCATCTCAATTCCTCAGCTTTTTCAACCAGGTCTTTGCTATGTGCTGTAGAAGACCTTCCCAGGTCACTCACACCCTGGAACTGCTGTCCCAGTTTTTCTGTCCCTTCTCCAGCTGTTCCTTGGAGCTGGGGTGAACTCAACCTATCCTATCCCACCATCTTCCCCGATGTTCCTCGCATTACCCAAATTGTAAAAATTAAACTTTCCCATGAAGGAAAAGCAAAGCTTCCATGACACTTTAACTTTGATAACATTTTATTTAAAAGATAAATAACCTTACTCAGTGTGCCAAGATGACCTTTAAAAGCCATGATCTTTTAAAAAATGCTTTTGTTCAATTTTTTAATTTTTGTCCAAATTAAATTAAAAAAACCAACTCTCTGCCCCAATTTGCAAGTTAATGGTTGTATTGTTGTCTTAATCGTGATATAAGAAAGCAGAAACTGTGGCATAAATGATACAAATGGAGCATTTCTATGTTGGAAGGCATTATTATACTTTTGATTCTTTAAATAAGCTTTCTGACACAGGATTCTGACTAATGCTGTGTACAAAAAAACGTGTTCGCATCCTTCCACTGGATGAGGATGTGTCACTGAAACATATGGACGCAATGGTCTCTGCACACAAAACAAAGCAAGACTGTGCACAGGGCATTTGGAAAGCTCCCCCAGTGAAGTCATTGAACAGTGCCTCTAAGTGCATCTAAAACAAAGCTCAGATTTACAACATAGGGCTTAGTTTTGGATCATTCAGTTCCTTGTGCATTAGTTTCTTATGCATATCTTTTATGGTAGTTCTAAATATATAAACTCTTGAGCACAATTCCCTTTTGCCCTAGAGATCCTTTATGTGAAACAAACTCAATGTGTACAGTTTTTAAATTGCAAATTATAAATTCAAAAGTAAATTCAATATAAAGAACCAGGCCCTCCTGCATGGGTGGGGTGAACCTGCTTTGTCTTCCCCTAAATAAAATGGCATTTGTTGGCCCTTCCCGATAACACCTGGTTTTACAACCAACTTCTCCATCTGGAGACCCTACTCTCTGCACTCCCCAGCCCTACCGGACCTGGACATCAGTAGACCCCCTGCAGCTCTAGGGTGGAAGGCAGGGGCAGCTGAGCTGGGTGCCAGGAGGCTCTCCGGTCTGCTTAGATGTGCGGAGAATGGAGAAGTCTCTGGGGGGTCTCCTCCCTAAGGGCTTCTTTAAGACAGGTACTTTGGCAGTGATTAGCTTATAAAGTAGACCCCAATCCACTACCTAGCGTTGTTTTCTTTGGCATCACCCTTTGTCTTTTAGGTCTTACTTTTTTATTTTCCTACATTTTAAACTACTTGAATAGAGGGACCGGGTTGGAATGAGCTGGCATCTCTCCTCATGCCTGCCCGTAGCTTGTGTTCATGTTTCTTGCATCTTAAAACACATACACTCACACACATGTGCAGTACACCCCTGCACACAAGCACATGCATAGTCTGATACACACTCACATTCACACATGCAGCACACACACACACACCCATTCACACATTACACATATATATACTCACACACATATGCTCACACATATGCATTCACACATGCACCACACCATACTTGCCACATAGGCACTCATGCACATGCACACATACACACTCATTCACACACACCACACATACACTCACACACACTTGTATACACACTCCACTCACATGTGCACACATATACACATTCACATGTGCACACAGCTTACACGTAAGCAAACAAACAAAAGCCACACGCGGACACTGAGCTTTCCTTCAGCAGCAACACTGTGCCCCATTCTAACCCCTCCCCTTCCCAGCCTTTTTTTGAAAAGATCTGCTTGAACTGTACTTGCTGTCTTTAACTTCTTCACCTTCCCTTCACATCCAGGTTTCTGTGAATTTAAGATGCTTCTTGTGTTAAAAAAAATACTTAGTTCCTCCTGTGTTAGTGCATTTTTAAATGAAATGTTGAATTCTGTTTTTAGATTTTGTTCACTCTAAATTAAGCTCACGGGAGGACTTGTGAACACACAATGGCTAATGAAAGCTAATGTTTATTGAGCACTTACTATGCCCAGGCCTGGTGCTGAACTTTCCATGTGGGGTATTTAATTTTCCCACCACAGTGGCTCTCTGAGGTGGGAATTCTGACCACTTGAAAGCTGAGGAAAATAAGGCACGGTTCATTTTCCCCACACTCTCTAGGACAGTGAGATGTCACCCTAACGTCAGCCCACCTTGAGTAATTACACAGTAAGGGAATACTCTAGATAACTAGGGCATGGGTCCTAAACTCAGACGTCTGAGGGAGAAGTTATGTAACTTCTTTATGTTCTCACATTGTTCCCATTAAAACTTAAGTCAGGACAATAAAGATGTTTATAATAAGAGTAGAAAGAGGGATAAAAATAAATGAACTATGGATGCAGTTTGCATGTAAAATGTCTGCTGTGAAGCCCCCTTGGAGATGTGGGCCAGAAAATTGGACTGTGAGCTTCCTAGCAGCCAATGAGAAAATGGAAACATCATCAGCTACCACATTTTTAATGATGAATAAATTATAAATGTGCAGAGGATTGCATATAAATCCTCTCAAATATCTGTGTCCATTCAATTAATATTTCATGCAGATTCCCTAATTTTCTTGGCCTGCGTTTTAGTGTTGAAACATTACCATCGGTTCAGCCTTCTTGTGGTGAACTTAAATCATCTTTGCTCTCACTTCTGTCTACTCAGTTGATGACTCAGCAGGTGCCAAAGAAATGTTGGTTTTCTCTCCCTCCTCACCTTATGGCTTCAACAGAAACTGTGATAAAATAATTAAATAAGTGACTGCTCTGAAATTAGCCTTCATTTATTAAATATCTTAGTCCTTATAATAACAGTTTTATTTCTCCTTTCCTTTTGGGAAAATATTTAAATGTGGCTTATGGAATAGCAGGAATATTCTGAAGAGCCATTTGTTTACAAGCAAATTTTGTGTCAGAGGGAAATATTTCATGTGTCATTATTTGTCCCAAATTTTTTTTTGTGTTTAAATCATTTGTTTCCCCTTGCTTTGTTCTTCCTCACAAGCTTAAAACAGTTTTCAAATTACATTGTTCTTTAGTTGGTCATCAACCCTTTATCAGGGGAGAAGAGTATATGGGTCAAGAAACAGAAAAAACGGTTTGATATGGAATACATTTGCAGAGATAGGAAGCAAATAAAAAGTATTAAGGAAAAATTTTTACAGGGATCTGTTTAGTGAAGGCAGATAAAAAGATTCCTCTTCATTAAAAGAAACTTATTCTTGATAATATTTTCTTATAGCAGTCTCAAGGTTTAGGTAGGTGAAACAACCATTTAGCTGGTAGTATTGAAGTATCTAGAGAAGCATATCAGGGATAATAGAACTTCAAACAAACAAGCACAAAGAAAGTAAAAGGAAGGAAGAAAGGAAGGGAAGGGGAGAGGGAAGAAGGAAGGAAAAAACAGACTTAAAGAGAAGGACTTCTCTTCAAGAAACTTGTTATTTACTTAGATGAAATATGTATGCAAAGGCAAATGTTTGCTTACCAAGATTTTAGAGTAATGTGTGGTCATAACAATGAAATGTCTAAATCCTGGAGGAATATTGGCTAAAATACTCATCACAGCATTGAGGGTCATTTAGAGAAAGCTTGTTGTGGGAAAATCCTTTTGAACTGGATTTTGAGGCTGTGCTGCCTCCATAGACCAAAGGAGGGCGGGGCTGCTGAACCCCACTCCCTAGAGATGTCCAGGTGACAGGAGAGGAAATCCGCTACCTTCTTTTCTTTTCCTGACTTTTCGTCTGCTCTTAACATTTCATTTCTCTTTGCTTTCAGTTTTTCTAATTGATTTTAAAAAGGGTACTGGAATCTCCCCACTACACCCAGGAACGACTGGGTAGGAAAGCCCATCCTCAATTTCATAGAGAAAAATTCAAAGTAAGTGTATTAACTCCTTCAAGCCTGGAATTTTCTCAGTAACAGTCTTAGTTACTAGTAACTCCCATGGAAATGGCTCCTGTTCCCTAAGGCAGGGAAGATCCGTGAGTCTAGGTTTTTTATAGAAAATTAAAATGAAAAGGTGTGAATTCCATTGAAACCTTTTTAACTTCTTGGAGACCCTAAGAATATTTTTGGATTATAATAATAGCTTCTCTGAACCCAGCTCTATGTCGGCTTCTGCAGTTTTTAAATCTTATTGTTTTTCAGGTCTGTTGAAAAATCATTTTTGCAGTGCAATATGTGAGAACTCTGCCAACATCTGGGAAATTAGCCAGTTTTCTTAGCGGATGCCCTTGAAAAGTCAGATGTAAATTCCAAAGTGGCTTGGGGAATTCCAGGTTACCATCAGGACCCACGGCCCCCTCCCATGGTGATCAATCTCTCCAACAAGGACGCCCAGTAGGAAAAGAGGAAAGGGGCGGAGGCCTCTGGCTTCTCGAGGCATTTTGGTTTAATGTCTTATAGCTGTCATTGTTCATATGACTGATTCTGACAGCCCCCTTGCACCGCCCAGCTGTGGATAAAATAATAGGTAAAGTGTTTTAGTCTGTAGAAGTCAGGGTTGCTATAAAAAATAGCACATTTTGCCCTCTCACCTCTGTGTTTTGAGGTCTGATCAATTTCTCTAGCTTTTGCTGCTGGTTATATGCTCTTCTTTTGCCATACCTCTAGAAGTATAAGTAAATGAGTAACAAAAATTCTTGGTTCTATAAACCAATGTAAACTAGTAAAGGTAATTGAAAATGTTCTCCAAGTATGTTTACCTTCAGTATACATAAGTGTTAAAATTTTCCAGAAAAACTTTGCCAGGAAAATTTTCCCTATTTAGGAATCAGGTTATTTGCCTTCTTAGACAAATGGAGCAACTAGCCTAAGCCCATTTATTCAGCGTTTAAAAGGACTCAACCCAGATGCCTAAAGCATGTGAGGTAGGTGCTTCTAGTAAAAACTGTGAAGTTTTGCCTTTCCACTAAATCAGATACAAAAGGTTTACTATATTTTGTTATTTTCTTGTTTCTACCCAGATTTCCTCTCCTTTTTAAGAAAATTATTAATATTTAACTTTAAGTCATTTTGGATAGAATTTTTTTCCAAAGATTGTTATCAGTCTTTTTAAATGTAGTCTGCACTGAAGCCAAGCTGAGTCGGGATTTCTGTTACAAAGAGTGTGCGTGCCATTCTTTGGCACAGTAGAACCAGTACATACCAGAAGGGATGCAATATGCTTTATCGCCATCATCTCCTTCAATCCTCACAGTTATCACGGAGGAAGCTTTTACCGAGGAGGAAACTGACACTCAAAGATGTTTAATGCCTTATTTCAAGTCACACACGGGTCCAACTAAGAGTTGAGCTTAGTCTATGCCCTAAGAAGCTTTGGGCTGCAAGTCATAGAAATCCCAGCTCAGGTTGGCTTCCACAAGGAGGTGACGTCCTGTCCGCGTTCCCGTGTCCGTGGGGGACAGACTTCAGGTCTTGAATCTTGGTCTGACTGCTCCTCTGTGTCTTCCTTGGTTTTGTCCCACCCTGTGTGTTGGCCTCATCCTTCGGCTGACGGCAAATGACCAGAGGAATTCCCGAATCTCGTCAGCCATTCTGCAGGAAACTTCATCACATACCTCCTTGGCCAGGGTTGAGTCACATCCCATTTCTCACCCAGTTGCTAACTACAGAGAGTGATTAACTTAATAATTGGGGCCCGATGTATGCTCTGGGGCCCATCAGCAAAACCACTTTGGCCTGTGATTATTCTCCTGCATTGTGCCACTTCTTAGGGCTATTGATAGTTTTGATCTGTTTGTTTCTGCACCGAATGGCCCTAAGCCTCCAAGCTTTTTAAATTATCGTACCTGCTCGTTCCTGTTTCTCTGACTCTCCCCTTGCTGTGACTGTTAGCCGCAGCTTCAAGCTTGCCATTGGTGTGCTGGTTCCCAGTCCTCCTCTCATAAGTTGGTTACTTCTTGGCTACCGTGCTCCAGGAAAATGAAAACTCATAACCTTATTAGAACTTTATATAAAAACTTAAAAATAGACTAATAGTAATGACACGTCAGCTTCCATGAACAAAGTGCATGAGATTCGGGCGTGGGACTTTGCTATTGAGATTCACATCTGCACATTTCCTGCTTCATGCTAGAGTTTCCAAGTAGCTGAGAATGGCTCGTGAGGAACTTCTACTTTGGAGTATTTGAAGTTACGCAGAACCGTACATAATACTTTTACATATTTCAAAGCCGCTATGAAATTAATAAAATTGGAACTTTTACCATTCTTGAGATGCTGTGCAAACTTTTTCTCCCAATTGTACTGGATTTATCGATAATAGAAGGTTGAAAGGTGGGTGAGAAGCAGATTGTGGAAGATTTTGACAGCCAGGCTATGTTAGGGTCTTTCAAACATTTACCCCTAAGTCCCCCTGAAGATGGCAGAGAATGAAGACATTTTCCATAACTTGGGAGGCTCAGCCTAAATGCTTTGCATAAACCATCAACACTTCTTTGCACTCTTGGGTTTCAACTTACATGCATGTGTTAATTTTGCTTTCCAATCCATACTATGTTCCAGTCATTACTTTATCACAAGGGTTATGTTCTAGTTACTCATCATTGAGTGAATTGAAGGTCTGAGAACTTGGCCTTCGTACTGCCCCTCACCTGAAGTGTGGAATGTCCAGGCAATGACCTTGGACCTAGAGGGCTGTGAAGGTGCCTCAGCTGGACACCCTGAGAACTTCCTACAGCCAATTACCCCTAGTCCCAGTCTTTCTCCCAAACTATTGCCTTCTCCCGCTGAGCTCCTGTGCTCCCTTTCTTCTCTGTTTTTAACATTTTTCTTCTCTTTTAAATCGTATTTTGACACTCGCTGCCCTGCCTTCAGCATCCTGCTGGAGTTGGCTCAGCCAGTTCCGTGAAGCAAGATGGGAGGACCTAAGATTTCGATAAAGTTCCGACAGATGCAGAGTCCTTCTGAGACCTGGCATGAGGGCGGTCTGTGAGAATTAGGTTTAAGTGGGAACCACAGAGTAGGGACCTCTGCCAGAAGGCACATAGTTGTTTGGGTAGGAAGATTGCATGATTTGATATTATTTTGTTAGATCATGTGAGAACCACACAGAGGCCACTAAACCAGATCTGAAATTATACTTTTATCTCCGTTTAGATTAAAGGGTGCTATGTTGATGAAGTGAAATTTTTACGTATTTCCCTAAGTTTAACTTCCTGATTGCAATCATGTATCAGATCCATGAGAATAAGACTTAATTAAATAGAGCTCAGCAAAGGAGCTACTTGCTCCCTGCCCCCAACATTTCCAAGTAGACTAAAACACAGAACACTGTAGCTAATGGAATAATTAATGTCCACCACTGATTAGAGAGAATTCTTGTTTTGGAACAAGCAGTGTCATTCTGCTTACACACAGGACTTGTTTATTCATTGAACTTTTGACTTACTGAAGCTAGCATTTACTGTAATAAACACTCGGTTACATCTGTTATAAATTGAACACGATTGGTTTTTCCAGGAATAGCGTTCCAATGCTAAGCCAAAATTATAGGCAGCTGTTTGCTAATAGATATGCAAACTAACTCCATACCTTTGTGTCCTGTTGTCTAAAAATGTTGTCTGTACCTCAAAAATCAAGTTCAAATGGATAGAATTTCTTTATTTGAAATTAAGCATTAGGATTTTTTTTTATTAAAAATTTTTTTTTAAACATAACATACAAACACGAACATTCTTACCATATGATCATTCCATTCTTGGTATATAATCAATAACTCACAATATCATCACATAGTTGTATATTCATCACCATGATCATTTCTTAGAGCATTTGCATCAATTCAGAAAAAGAAATAAAAAGATAAAAGAAGAAAATCATACATACTATACCCCTTACCCCTCCCTCTCATTGATTACAAATATTTCTATCCATCTACCCAATATATTTTAGTCTGTTTCCCCTATTTTATTCTATACCCGTTATCTCTCCCTTTCATTGATCTCTAGCATTTCAATCTACTAAATTTAACATTTGTTCCCCCATTATTTATTTATTTTTAATTCATACATTTTACTCAACTGTCCATACTGTAGATAAAAGGAGCATCAGACACAAAGTTTTCACAATCACACAGTCATATTGTGAAAGCCGTATCATTATACAATCATCTTCAAGAAACATGGCTACTGGAACACAGCTCACATTTTCAGGCACTTCCCTCCAGCCTCTCCAATACATCTTAACTAAAAAGGTGATATCTGTATAATGCGTAAGAATAACCTCCAGGATAACCTCTTGACTCTGTTTGAAATCTCTCAGCCATTGACAGTGTATTTTGTCTCATTTCTCTCTTCCCCTCTTGGTTGAGAAGGTTTTCTCAATCCCTTGATGCTGAGTCCTGCCTTATCCTAGGATTTCTGTCCCACATTACCAGGAAGGTTTATACCCCTGGGAGTCAAAGCATTAGGATTTTGCTGTCATTTCTTGCCTCCCTCAAATAAGAAATCATTCTTCTTGTGTATGTGTGGGGGGGAGGGGGGTAGGAAATGGTTGTTTGCAACTTTTATTTTCATGTTGCCCTTTTATATGAATTCAAGGAAATATTTCTTTCTTCATGACTTTCATCCACTCTTCCAACTAAATTTAGCTTTACTTTTGCTCTTTTTTGTTGTTGTTCTTATGAGGTTTAAATTCACCTGCTTTTGTTTTTGTTTTTTTTTTCTCTTTAGTGCTTTGCTTGCTTTTCATTTCTTTAGAACTGGTTATTGTTTCTAGGATTTTGGGGAGGTAAAACTAATTTGTAACAGGTAAGATGAGCATTAGAGCATTAGGTTTTCATTTCCTTATTAGCTTTTTTAAATGATAAAGGAAATATAATTCATCTATGAATCTTGGAAGATAGAGAAAAGTACGGCATCACAGTCTTATCAACCCAACAAACTAGTATTATAATTTTTGGGTATTGAATTCCATCCCTTTTTTTTTTTTTAATAGTTTAGTTTCTTTTTAAAAAAATGCAGTTTTCATAATGGTGTACATACATTTTTGTATTCTTTTTCACCTAATGTTCATTAGTGTTTTTTTTGTTGTTAGATAATCTTCAAAAGGATCAGCTTTAATATCTGTAAACCATTCCTTTGAAGAGGTATAGGATAATTTACTTAATCATTCTTATATTTTTGAACATGTATGTTAATTAATTTTTGAACTAATTTACATAGTTTTCATTATTTTGGATAAACTATATGAGGATTATCAAAATTGGGATTTCTGGGTTAAAATGTATGAATATTTTATCCCATTTAAATGTTTTTATAATTTATTTTTCAGTAGTATTCTAATGTATGGTAACACCGGGATTTTAAATGGCCACATTTAAACAAACAATAGTGATGCTAGATTTTTAAAAAACTTATCTTGATTTAATTGGCCAACAGTAACTTATTGCTTCAGTAGGCAGTTCTTTGGTACTTATTAAACCCAATCTTTCCCTATGTTTGTTTTCTAGTTGTATTTTGCGTTTTGTAAGTTGCTCTTTGTCATTTGACAGTTTAGTCATTGCAATTCTAATATTTTCTTATGTATTTATAATTGCTGATTGCTCCTTATGATGCCAAGGAAATATGCATTTATTTTTCCAATGTTTTTATCATGTGCCGTTTGAAACATATAAATGTATGAAACAGATATGTAAATTATCAAAATAAATTTTATTATTAACATTTATTATTAATGTTAACTTAACTGGACCTTTCAGAAAAAGAAATAAAAAGATAAAAGAAGAAAATCATACATACCATACCTCTTACCCCTCCCTCTCATTGATTACAAATATTTCTATCCATCTACCCAATATATTTTAGTCTTTGTTTCCCCTATTTTTTTCTATACCCGTTATCTCTCCCTTTCATTGATCTCTAGCATTAAACATCAGCCTAACTAAACATCAGCACCAAAATTAATAGGCGTCCAGAGCTAAACTCTGTGTATCTCCCTTCATCGGGGACCATTATTCTTAATTGGGAGGTGCGGATAAGGGGTGTCATTCTCTTTAAAGTTATTTTGAAAGTTTTACCACATATGTTTGAAACCCTTAGCAATATTTTGACTTTGTTTTGAATTAAAAAAAATGGTATCCAACTCTATGTTGTCTCTGAGACTTGCTATTTCTCCTACAGTGTTAAGATTCTAAGTGCTATTACATGAATATATAGTTTATTCAGATTCACTGATAAGTTTTCTGTGACAAGAGTGTAACACAATTTATTCATCCTTTCCCCTGATGAGCATTTGAGAATTCCACCCACCCCCCAGTTTGTTGTTATTTTGAATAATGCCGCTGTGAACTTTGCTGGAGGTGGCTGCTAATATACACACACAAGAGCTTCTCTGAAGTGTGTTCCTGGGATAGAATTACTGGGTTATAGACAATGCAGAACTTCAATTTTGAAGTCTAAGGCCACACTGATTTTTGAAATGGTACACTGTTTAACTTGCCCCGGCAGTGTTCAAGATTTCCTATTGATCTACGTCCTCGCCTACACTTTGGATTGTTAAAACTTTAAAAGTTTTATAAATCTATGGAGGTAAAATGACATATCGCTGTGGGTTTAAAAATTACACTTTCCTGGTTACTAATGAGTTTGAGCACCTTCTCATGTGTTTATTTGCCATTTGTCGTCCCCCTTTGGTGAAATGCCCATTTGTGTCTTTTGCTCGTTTTCCGAAGGATTATTTGCTTTATACCTTTTGGGCTAAAGGAGTTCTTTATATAAATACTGTTCCTTTGGTGGTTTATATGTTGCAGATGTCTTCTTCCAGTTTTGGCTTGTCTTGTCACTTTACTTATGATATGTTTTTATAACAGCTTTATTGAGTTATATTTGACATACAGTAAACTGCGTGTATTTAAAATGTACAATTAAATAAACTTTCATGTATGTGTTAGGTTCGTGAATCTATCTAGCACTCCCCCAATTTTTCTTGCTTCTCTTTGTAATTCTTCCCTTCTGCACCCCCATCTCCAAGCAGGGACAGACTGCTTTCTGTCCCTGTAGACTCATTTGCATTTTTTAGGGTTTGTATAAAACAGTGTGTGCTCTCTTGTGTCTGGCTTTGGTTATGCAGCATAATTATTTTGAGATCATTTACATTTGTGTGCCAGTGGTTCATTCCTTTTTACTGCTGAGTAGTATTTTAATTATATGGATACACTACAATGTATGTCTCCATTGACCTGTGGATGGACATTTGAGTTGTGTCCAGCTTTAGGCTATCACACATAAAGCTGCAATAAATACCCCTGTACAACATTTATTTCCTTTTCTCTTGAGTAAATAGCTAGGGGTAGAAAGGCTGTGTATGTTAAAATCTGCTAGGTGTATGTTTAAATTTGGATTGTTTCCCAAAGTGGTTTTTCCATTTTACACTGCAGTTAGTGGTGTATGAGAGTTTTTTCATGGCATCTTCTTATGAACAGAATTTCATAGTTTTATGGTAGTCAAATTTATGAATCTTTTCTTTTCTTGTCACTTCTTCTTGTGTCTTTTTTAAGAAATCTGAGACCAGAATGACATTCTCCTCTATAGTTTCTTTACAGAAAGCTTTCAGTCCTTGGTGTGGCATGTGTGGTGTGTTGAGTGTGGTGTGAAGTAGGAATCCAATTGTAGTTATCCACCTGGATGGCCAGCTGTCTCCACACCATGTATTGAAGTCCCTCTCTCATCCTGCGTTCCTCCATGCCACTCTGTCAGGTACCAAACTCACACACAAGAGGCTCAGCGAGGCTCGATGCTGTTTGATTTGTTGCTAACGCAGGGATCACAATGATGACTAATCACTCCTGCTTTGTGGTAAGTGTTGATAGCTGACTGTGCTGTCCCCAGCGCCTTCCCTCTCTTCAGGATTCCTTGGCTATTCTTAGCCTTTACTCTTCCATATACATCTTAGAATTAGTTTGCCAAGTTCCATAAAAAAACACTTCTGAGATTTTGATTGTATTATATTTAACCCAATGATTACTTTGAGAAGAATTGACATCTTTACACAATTCTGTGTTCTTACTCATGAACATGGCGTTTCATTTGAGTTTTTAATGTCTTTTGAAAGAGTTTTATAATTTTCTCTGTGCATGCCTTGCAAGTCATTTGTTAAAATTTATTTCTAGTTTTTAGTAGATTGAAGGCAGCAAATATTCAAAAAAATGATCATGGTGATGGATACACAACTATGTGATGATATTGTGAGCCATTGAGTGTACCCCATGTCAAGGATGTTTGTATGTCAAGAATGTTTGTATGTCACGAATGTTAGTATATTTGTTCATTGTTTATAATAAAAATATTTAAAAAAAAGATTGAAGGCAGGTAATCGGTTTTGAATTCTACTACTACTTAAATTAACACCTTAAAGGGAATTTAGTCATTTGCAGTCCTGGTTTACTTTCCCATCATCACTTTTCCTCACTGCCCCGAAAGAGTTATTACTCTAATATCAACTTTAATTTGAAATTTAACCAAAAATAAATATTTTGTAACAAAAGGCCCTCTCTTTCAAATCATGTGTTGTATTCTGCTTTAATTACCATAATTAAAATAATTAAACATACTGACATTTGTCAGACTGTATTATTTTTCTCATAGTGATTAGTGTATTTGTTTAATTATATGTAAGTATTTAGCCTGTTTCAAGCTGCCAACCAACAGTTATTTTCCATTATAATATCTCCATTTTTTTTTAATCTGTATTTTTTTTAACCACTTGGTGAGCTGGAGTATATTGTCAGTCAAATGGAAACGTGTTGGGTGGCAATTTATAAGATTTTTTTCATATTATACTGAATGTTTTCTTGTGAGATCATTCATTTGCAAACCTGCTCATTCAGGCAAGGTTGTCCAAAAGTGTGAGTGGCGACATGGACATTTTTAAAATTCTTGAATCATCAACTTTTCTAAACTCCATCCTCTATAAAACTGCCTCTTGCTTGGTATTTATTGTTATACCAAGAGATGATGGAAAGTAAGCTATAATTGATTTTTTCCTGTTTAGTTAATTTTAGGACTCATTAATAATTTTTTTAAGTTAACAATTTCTGCCAGACTATCTCCTAATATTTATTTCTGCTCATTAAGTTTATCTGGAGGATGTTACATCAACAATTTCTATAAGTTTGTTTTTCAGGTTTGGAATGTTTTATCCTCCCGAGCCTCTGATTATTGCCTTGAATCTATGCAGTTTTTTTTTTTATTGGTGCTTTTTTTCTCGAAGTTCGTCCTTCAAATATGTCGACTCCTTGCTCAGAGTTTTCCGAGCACTTTTTGTCAGGCCTTTATGCTGGGACTGCTTCTCAAGTTTATCCTTTAGGGTTATGCATTGACTTTCTGCATGCCTGCTGATTTTATTTCAGTGACTATGTATTGCATTTTCGTACCTATTTAAAACAGTTCTTATTTAATAGATTCTTTGATCATATTGGACTTGAAAATAGATATCTGAAAAGAGGTTTCTTTTTCCTGAAGTCCCTATGAAAAGAGGACAGTGAGGGCGGTAGGAGGTTTGTCCTTTCCGCCGCCAGACTGCCTGCCTTTGTAGGAGGCGTTCATGGGAAGACAATTGGTTAATTAATCCCCCCATATTTATTGAGCCCCTAGGATGTACCGGGCCCTGTAGCAGGCACTGGGGGGACACAGCACTGAACAAAACAGGCACAGGAATCCCTGCTCTCAAGGAGATGATATGGTGCTTGGGGACACGAGTAATAAACAAGCAAATAAACCATTTGCCCATCAGCTGGGGAGGTGTGCGCTAGAGAAGAGGAGGGT
>PVIY010055090.1:0-13905 GCA_004026745.1 Myrmecophaga tridactyla | reverse complement strand
CCTGAACTTCATCGGCCTTCTTGAACCAAGGTATCTTTCCCTGGATGCCTTTGATTGGACATTTCTTCAGACTTGTTTTAATTGGGACATTTTCTTGGCCTTAGAACTGTAAGGCCAAGAACTCATTAAATTCCCCTTGTTAAAAGCCATTCCATTTTTGGTATATTGCATTCTGGCAGCCAGCAAACTAGAACACTGAGCATAGTTAACCAGGGACAGCACGCTACTGAGACTCCTCTAAACATTTCAAAGAGCAAACCATTTTCCATTCTGAGGAAATGTTTTATTTTTTTAACAGTGTTTTTAGTCAGCAAAACTAAGGGGGCGAGGGGATTTGTCTCTAGTAATTCCAGATAAAAAATTCTGCCTATTTTTCCCTTTCCTTTGAAAACCCTGCTATCAGGTAACAATTAGCAATTAATGCACAGCAAACTGTAAATGACTGAGGAGAGCATTTCTCAATCTGTGTTCCTTGAAACATTTTTCACTGCAAGTTTCTTGCGTTGTTAATAATTGTTCTATGAAATGTCACATACTCTCATCTTTGAGAGTTGAAAGGCACATTTGTATATTAAAGACCCTATGAGTTTTCCATTTAAAATAGACCTGTTTAACACTATTTAACCAAGTGCTTCTCAAATTTATATGACCATAGAATCCCCACACACACCATTTGTGTGTGCTTGTGTGTGTGTGTTTGATTTTTTTTTTTTTTTTTTAGTGGAACACCTAGGAAATCAAGCCAAAGCTAAAAGAAGAAGCTTTGCTCCTGAAATTTTAGGCATGTAGGAACAGTACACCTTCTCAAAACTGCTGAAATCATATCAGGGAGGCAGTCATGTGCCATTACCCAGCATAATGGCCCTTATCAAGCCTGTTGCTATGTCACTAATTCTAAAAGGATGTGTCCAATAATTTAGTCCATCTGATTTTCCAGGCTTTGGAGACGTCTGCTTCAATGTGGTACATAGAAAAGCTATAGCAGATTGAACACATTTTTGAGCCACAGGCAAAATATTCTAAATTCAAGTATTTACTGAATTTTACTTGCCAGTTTTCATGGCATGTGTGATATTTTTAAGCTGACTAGTGATAGTCATTAAATCCAACAATGACACACATTTCATATGAGAAAGGCACAAGTATATGTATGCTTGCAATAATAAATTTGCAACAGAAAGTAATGGATACTTGCATCAACTTGGGAAGTCCTTATTAAAAGTACTTGAGCATACTGAAAAATTAGACTGACAGCTTAAAAACAAAAGGTCCTCTGTTTATCCATAAAATGTGTATATGATTGCTACCAGCAATTCTTAGCTTCCTTTCTGAGTGTACCTCTGTCTGACCTTCTTGAGAGTGAGAAGAGGGTTCAGATTCCAGGCCCATTCAATTCTTGGCTCCTCTGTTAAGAGTGCCAATTAGAGTATTTTGTTATATGGACATCTGTCCACTGGATTGAGACCAGCTCATTTCACAAAGCAGTTGTCAAATGGTATCAACTTTCTGTGACAACCTGTGTTAGATTCACACCCATGCCCTTTGAGATTACGTGGCTTCCTCTCTTATCACTAAATCCTCTAAATGCCCAGAATTTAAGTGCACTAAATACATTTTCAAAGCTAGCTAATTATAAAATCAGAAGATTGTTCTCAGTTCCCTTAATTCATAGAAACTTTACCAATGCTTGCATTTATTGTAGATAACACATCTTTTTATTCTTGGAAATCTTGGCATTTTTCAATTCACTTTGAAAGAAATTTATGTATTTATTTGTTTCAATGGGTGCTTTTTGAGTACCTACTATCTGCTAGGCAGTGTGAAAAACATTTTCTCCTGAACATATCTGCTGAGTATCTGAGAAATTCATTTTATCTGTCTCTGCACCATTAACTAATTTGAGGGTTTTCAATTTTTGTTTTCTGGTTGTTGTTGTTGTTGTTTTTAAAAATTCGATTAGGCACAAAACAAGAAGAGCAAAAAGTTTTATAAGGGAAAAGGTAATGTGTGAAGTTACATTAGTTTGAATGTAGCTTAGCTTCTCAACTACATATAATTACTGTAAAAGGAAAAAATCATAAGAATAGCTTTATTGTTATATTTTTGCCAGTGGGTGTGTGAAATGATTTAACTTACAAGTAATGATTATGTAATCGTATTGATACAGGGCATACAGCCTACCAGGTTTAGTGAATCATCCAGACTGACAAGAGGAGGTGTAAAAATTCTGCCTGCTTCTCTTCTGTCTCATTTCTGCCTGTACAAAGAAGAGAACCTGTTCTCACAAGTGGGGGAGGGGGAAGTGGTGGTGAGTGGGGCATCAGAGTTCCAAGAACACAGATACAAAGGCATCAAGAGACTGTGTCAAATCCTTGTGGTATAATTTAAAAATTAATTGAACGAGGGTGAAACTACGCAGCCCAAATGAAGACTGTGCCATAAGGGATACAGTGCAACTTGCTGTCAGAAGCTACCTACCATTCAGAAATGAAGCTTTAAACTTTACAAAAACTGAAGATACAAATTCATCTCTTCGAACTGTTCCATGTTGTTTGTCCCTACTTTACCTCTTTAGGACATGTTTGTTGCATAAACCCAACCATTTATTTGGCAGGAAGAATCAACACAATATATAAAGGTCTAGCCATAGCACTGTATCTTGGTGTAATTAAAATTTCTATACTTGCAACCAGTGGGCCCCCCAGCCATAGATGATTAAAAGTACAAAAATTTTAGATCTGGGGAATAATTGTGCCAAGGACAATGCTTGACCAAATGTAATTAGCTGAATTTAGATAAATTCTCAATCTGGCTTTCTGTAGCTTGAATAGAAAAATCACACACTTCATTGAACATGAATGGATTTGAAAATGAACATTTGGATTATATGTGAGGATATTTCCCCAGAATAATAGCCCAAGATTTTTTGATGTGCTGAGTAGAAGCTCTTTGTTGACCCGAAGAATCTCAGCCTTCTGTTTTTACTCTCTAGCTCTATTTGCTAATTTTTGTTAATATTTATAATAACAGAAATAGTAGGTGAGGGAAAGCAAGAGAATAACAGATCCATTTAAATTTTATGCTTTGTTTTTTCAGTGCTTCTTGTTCTTTTTCTTAGGGATAATTAGAGATAAATGGTATGGTATTATATTTGCTCAGATAGCAATATAAAAATGCCTATTTCCATCATTTTCAGTAATAGACTTTCAAGCTATATTTTCCTCAAACTTGATCCTCATTATTCTAGTAATATTTAAGCTATTAATTTCTCCAGAGAGTGCTTTTTGAAAATGGTAAATTATAAGACAAATCCCAAAATTACATTTTCTTTAATTTACAGTATTGTTCAAGCTCTACTGTTAGCATAAATGAATAGTCTGAGCTGCAAGCTGAAATAAAGCCTTGAGCATTAAACAGTTGGCTTGGAAACAGAAACATTAAGAATATGATTGAAATTTTTTACAGAAGATGAAATAACAGCATGTGCAAAAGCTCATTTATGATAATTCTAACATTTCTGCTAGAATTATAAAATAGTAACCATATTTACCAAAAAAGAAGAAAGGAAAAAAGAAAGGAAAAGAAGGAAGATAGGAAGGAAGGAAAGAAAGAAAAAAGGAAGGAGCATTTCATGTTGTAACCAATTGCAATGATAGCAGTTTTGCCCTTGCTGAAAGGGGATTTTCAGTTATACAGATTTAATTTTTTCTAAATAAATTGAAAGCTTACTATTTTCAAGGAAGATAAAGGGCTTTTCACAACAAAAGTCAATTTAAGTGAAAGCTCTCGTGTTCGATACCTAAAATGCAGTCGTGTTCTAAACAATAACAATAAATACAGTTGAACAGTATGTTACTTAACACCTGAAAAACCTTGAAAGGTTTATAAAGGTTCATAAACATGCCCTCAAATGTGTTTTATTATAAAAAGACATTAATTATACTAAGGAACAATGAAATAATATGAAATTTCGCCCTGAGTCTGTAGGTATATTTTAAATCACTTATATGTTCCATTTCTTTTCACGGTAGTTATATCTAGTTGCTTTATTTTTGTTTTGCCTTTGTTAGGAGTGGGAGTTTGAAAACAGAAGATAGAGAATATTTTTTATAAAATTATGAAGATCAATTTTCTTAAATCTATTGGTAATCTGATAAATTGCCAATGACAGCCATCTGAGGCCCAAGCAATCATTCGTAATCCTTCAAATGTAAAGCTGCAAATTCACTCAGAGACTGAGAAAATCACTTTCTCCACCTAGTGGTGACTGTCATCCTCTCAAATTCTCAAATAACGTCTCAACTTTTTTAAAGGTCGTTTGTTTTTATATCCAGGCATGTGTTAGGTTATTATGTTTATGAGAGAAATTAAGCTAAAGTTTGTTCGTTTTCTGAATGGTTTTATTACAATCTGAAGAAAGCCTATCCAACATGGCAATAATATCTGCAATATTTTACCCCGAGCCAAAATACATAAAACCATCCCTGCCCTTGTAGCCCTACAGTCGAGTTAGGGAGCTATAACATATATGTATAAAAAGATGAATGAAAGAGAACACGTATTAATTATCAAATGAGTGATAAGGACAAATACACAGGAACTCTGAAGAAGGTGTGGTTTTTGATGGTCACCATTGATTGGAAAAGACTTCACAGAATAGCTGGAATTGAAATGATATTTTTAAAAAACTGTAGAAATTACATAACCAGAGAAGATTGAGCAAGGTATTTCAGGATTGAGTAATAGATTCAAATAAGATTGGGAGACAAGAGTGCTTCTGATGTTTTTGGAAGACAATGGGTAAATCCTTTCCCCTTAAAAGAGTTTTATGTGAGTGGCCAAAAGATACAGTAAGTAAAAAGTAAAGTTGAAAACATAGATATGGACCATACTTTAAACGGTCTTAAATGTCAAGATAAAAATACTGTTAAAATTTGTTATATAACCTCAGGAATTCTCATGGTGGCATCCACGGACCATATGGGATTCATAATGGGTATGGGTGGTAGTTCCAAGAAAACCTTGAAATAGTAGGGAAAAATTGTATGTGCATGAGCATATATGCATTTCTCTAGAGAGAGTGTCCATATTTGTCATTCAGTTCCCAATGTGATTGGTTACTCTACCAATTGGCAAATATTAAAGGTTTTGAACAGCAAGCTGCTACATTGAACTCTGAGACAATTCCTTTGGCATTGGTTGTGTAGGATAGTCTAATATGGGAAGAAAACTTACTATTCACTTTGGGGTTAATATATTCCCCCAACACAAGCAATACTGAGGCATCTGCTGTCCTGATTACATGAAACTTTCTTCCTCCCCTATCTGGGCACTTAATATTTCCTAATGAGATGTTACAAGGCTAGTATAACACCTGCCACAATTTACAGATCCATATAATTGACTCCTGCAAAAAAAAATCCATAAGCATGCCTAAAATTTGGGCTTAGTAAATATATCTTTCTCAACAACATTCTTTAGTCTGCATTTTATTTGGAATTCTGAACCATAATGACAGTAGTAACCATAAAGTTTCCATTTGCTGAGGATGATATGCCAGGCACTAACATAGGTACCTTTGTTCAACAAATACTATGTGCCAAGAAAACTGTTAGTAATTCTAACAATGATCCAATAAGTTGGTTATATTCCCCACCTTCATAGGCGAGGAAACTGGAGTTTAAAAGGGTTAAGTATGTTCCCATATATCTGGGTATAAAACAGGGTATGAACATGTACAGCTAGCACAAATTGGATTTAAACCCAGATCTGTCCAATTCCATAACATGTGTCAGAGGTGGAACTGAAAAAACAATGGGCCAAGATATGATATTTCTAAATGCCAGTATCTTATCCAGCCATAACCACACCTTCTCTCCCCTTCCCTTATTTCTGTCCAACCTACCCTTACCAAGGGATATAGACACAGAGCCCAAAGTTAGGTAAATATGTCTTCCTTTTCTCTATGAAGCCTTTGTCCAAAGTCCCAGTGTATGAATAAGCAGGAACCAGTTTACACCTTTTCATAGCTTGGTGTTTCCCAAACTGTTTTCTTAAGAAACTTTGAGAAATATGAAAATATTCCATGACCAAAAATATCATGGAAATACTCCATTGTACAGTTCCCTCTTGAAGATTAAGAATGTACCTTAACAGATTAAAGCCTGAGAAGTCCTGCTTAAGGTCAGTTTTTTAGAAACTTATTTGACTAAGAACTCTCATACCATAAAATTCCTAATGTGCTACAGATCAGTGTTTTATGTTTGGGAAATCCTAGCTGTTACAATACCGCAGGCTTTAAAAATATGTAATGTTAAATACAGCCCTCCCTCCAGTCTTCTATTTTTTAGCTCCTTCAGTACTTATAGAATTGGGTTTCTCTGACCTCAAACATGTCATTCGTTCACTTTTCCTACATGTTCAACATGTGTATAAGAATATGAGTACAAACCTTGAATCCACAAAAAAATTACAAAATGAAACACATAAATTCTGGAATAAATATGCCCACTGTTTCAGCAACTTACAATAAAAGCATCGATTACTTACTCAATAGCATTTCCCAAAAGTCAGGAAATATTACAAACTAGACCCACATGATTCTTACCAGCCAAACACTATGGCAAAGAAAACAGAAGAAAGGAAAAAACAAAGCTTCTTTGGTTTCAGTTTCACTGGCATGCTAATGGATCCCAACAGCTGTCCTGATTCCACCAACTGTGAACTTAAATCTCATTTGGGAGAAAAATCCCATGAGGAGGTTTATTGTGACCCTGGAATTCCACATCCTGAGCTGGGGTAGCAGATGGGGAGTCTATCATCTATGCACAGTGCTGCAGTACTTCTCATGGAGGGTACTTGAAACATTCTTGCTTGCTCTCCAATTTCAGAAATTGTATTTTGGGCACCCTAAAGTCTTTCCTGATGCCCCATTCTCCACTCTTTTAAAACTTCAAATGTTCTCTTTCCACTTTTCTTGGGTCACTGTATTCTTATCACCAAATTCTGAATTGACAGTGGGCGCCATCTGGTTAACAGATTCCGTGCCCTCTTATACCAGGAAACCCAACATTTGTACTGAGGAATTCCCACAGCCCTAATTTCCTTCACCTCACTTTGTGCTTCTTCATCCTATGTTTCTTCATCTCCGAAGGGATCCCAGTATGTTGGTGGTCTTCAGCTGCCAGAAAGGCTACTGTTTCTGCCTTCTCCTCAGAAATTCCTCAAGCCAGTCTTTCCATCTTCCTAGCAGAGGAAGTCTTTTTTTCCCCACATTTGCCCCAATTGAAAAGAATGACTCAACAGTGTTCTGAACTGGACCTGCTCTTAGTGGTGGTAGCTTAAGAGGTCTGGTGATATATAATACCCAAATGCTCATAATACAATCTAGAATTGCATTGCTGCTTCCAGCCAGAGCCTAAAACAGAAATTTTCTGGAGAGAGTGAACAGACCGAAGAACTAGACAAGAGAAAAATAAGAAAAGCTTCATGATTACAAGCTTACCAGAGTATTTGTCAAGTTAGCTTGGAGAAATAAGTATCTTTGTGGAGAGAAATCCTAGAAGAAATTTATCATGGGAGAATTTTTATTTACCATTAGTTGTTGTCATGGTTCAAAACCAGCTCTTTCAGGTTAAGGGACTGAGCAGCTCCGAGACCGAAAAACACACCGGCTACAGAGTTAGACATGAGTTTAATGAGACTTACGTACTGGAGACTCTCCGATGGCGGCAGTCTAGAAAGTAAGAATAGCGCTCAACAATGAAGCAGGAATCAACAGGGCCAGTTATAGGGGCTGGAGATAAAGACTTCATGGAAGGGTCTCGTGATTCAAGGGGCTTTGAGATTAGAATCAACATGTTCCTGGAAGGATCTTTAGGGTTTAATTGTAACATAATAGTGCTTACAACAGCACCAGTACATCATGGGAAAACAGGGCCGACAATCATCAAAGAAGTTTTAGAGGGTCTGTCTAATGTATAACTGGGGTAAGTGGCTTGACCATTCTTCCCCGCCCCTCTCCAGGGTCAGGGTTAGGCCCCTCTCTGGCCTGTGCTGTGGTCATGCAGGTTGCTATGCGCTTAAGACTTCATCTTTTCTCCCAAGGATACAGAGGTCCTGACCCCTGGGTTGCCACAATAACTTCATGGATATTATCTTTTAATTCTCTTTTTGTAGAAAAATACAAAGAGAGCTGATGAGTTTCTCAGCCTTAAAAGACATAGTCTCCCACCTTCCATAATTTATTTTGATAGGTTTGTGTGCCCCACAGTATTTGCTGCTAACAGTACATAATGAGTGGCAAGCTCCAAGTTGGATAAATTATGCATAATTTAGGCTCTTAGAAGGTCTATAAATACAGTGCGAAGTGTTCAGCTTGTTTTTGATACAACATCTGAAATCAGACTGCTTTGATGCAAATGTTTATCTCAGTGTTATAATTGTGGCATAAATTCTTCTGAATTTATTTTGTTTGCAGAGTATTATATTAATTAGTTACACTAGTCTCAAAGGTATTAGATTTTTTAAAGTCATCAGAGTGAATGATGACTTTCATTTCATATGAAATTACTCATTTTTAAAAGAAGAGAAATATTATTGAGTCATTTTGAAAGTACCATTTGCAGACTTTAAGTGCTCTTGGGGGGGGTACATTTTCCAAATATTTCAAAGGTTTGAAGCATTTACTAACTTTTGTTATTTATTTCTTCTCTTTAATATCAGATATTCTTTCTCTTGACAAAACTAAATGCCAGCATCTTATATTTGTGTGCAATTATATGAACTAACAATCCAAAGAATTTTTGCTTATTTTATAATTAAATTGTCTGTAATTCTTGCTTTTGTTTTGAACTACCTACTCTGGATGAAGTGTTGTATGGGAATATATAGCCTCTATTTCTTCCATTTGAAAGTATGAGTCCCCTTATTGAAAGGCTTATTTTTTCATGTGATTTGTGATTTTTTATTGTGAACTCATGCTTATTGGAATTTTATGTATGGAATGTATTTGAAGAATGAGTTTAAGGTGAGTTCCTTCAGAAAGATTTGAGTTTGCCTTTTCGTGTGTATGCAAACAACTAACCTGGAATCACTTTAAAATTAATCATCACCTTGGATTTTTTGGAACCACACAGACAGTAGGAATTCATGCCTGAAACCTATAGAAGCCCCAGTTTGTCGTTAAGAATTCTCAGGTGGGAATTTTTTATCCCTTCACATACAGCCACAACTAAAACAAGTTTGTGTCCTTACCAATTTCTACTATAAGTGGGGATTTTAACTAGTTTATCCTTTCCATGAGGTTATTGCCCTCAAGGGTCTCATCTTTATCCAGAAGTCCATATCCAATTTCTTACCTTGCTCAGGCTTTAGGCCTTGTCTTCTGATCGCTACACGTATGACCCATTATAATAATACCTTTATGCCACGTAGAATTAGCAGAGGGCCCAGGAGAACCATCGGCTTAAATAGCTAGGGTTGATTTTTGGATTTATACATTCTTGTCTTTTTTTTTTTAACCTCAGATTCCCTCCTTTCCATACCAAATAAGCTATGCACCTAAAGGTATGTAATTTACATTTTATCCAGTATTATTTAGTGGATAAAATGTAAATTATGAGCATTCCTCAGATGCCATATTACCAAAAGCAAAAGGCAATGGCTTACATTTATTTGAAGCCCTAGTTTTAGCCAATTAGATACCCACATTTTCAGCTCTCCAGTGTTCCTTGAATTGGCTCAATGTTTTCTTCATTTGTTCCTCCGCACTTAACTATACCTCAAGTTATATAAAGTTCCTACATTACCTCTTTCCTTTCCCTTACTGCCAAACTCCTTAATTTTTCATTCATTCTTTAATACGTAAGATTCTGTTCTACCATGCTAACACTTCTAAAGGTAAAATGGACTCAATTGTACAATCGCTAGTTTACGCTGCAGTAACAAAAAAATCCCAAAACTTTCAGTGGCTCAAAACAATGTTTTTATTTTTCTTCAAGTTATACATCCATCAATCTAAGCAAAGGGTTCTTCTCTGTGCCATCCTTACTAAGAGACCCAAGCTGATGAGCCTCCAACACCCGGAATAGCAGGGATACCCATATATTCTAACCCACAGTTCTTAAAGGCTTCCACCCAAAATAAAGCGCATCACTTCCTCTCATATTTCCTTGGCCAAGGTAAGTCACATGGCCATGCCTAACGTCAAGAAGATAGACAAGAGCAAACCTCCACATAAGCAGGAAGGAAAGAACTGACAAACTGGAAAAAGGCAGTATGACAACCATGGTTTCTTTTGAGCAATTATCTTCCTTGTTCTGGAAATTTTTGCACTTGAAATTCTCAATCTCTCTTCCCCCTTCTTTCTTGTTTTTTTTTTTTTTTTACAAAATTATCCATCTGCCAAACCTCTATGTGTAGATGTTGCACAGGGTTCCATCTTTGTGCTTTGTTTTCAATCTAAGCTTTTTCTTAGAATATTCTCATACCCATTAATAGCTTGAACTTCTCTATCTCTAACTCAGATGTCTGTCCTGAGCTTCAGACTCACGTATCCAACCACTTCCTGGATAGACTCACTTGGATGTGTTTATCGTAAGTAAATTTTAACAAAACTGGACTTGTATTTCTCTTCATCAAATGGCACTATAGGCTTCCTGGCCTATGGGGATTAAAATTGGAAAGTATCCTTTATATTGCAATTTCCTTAAGCTCTTTTATCTCTTTCATCTTCAATTTATTGAAGGAGTAGATTAGCCTCACTAGTTTTATATTGATAGCATAGTAGTTACACTGTCTATATTGGAATCACGGAAGAACCAATTTATACCTATGGTGCCTTGGACAATGTTCTTAACCTCCAAATACTCAGTTTTCTCATTTATAAAGTGGGGTGATAAGTACACATGTTTGCCAGGACTGTTGTGAGGATTGAATGAGTCAGTATTTGTAAAATATTTGGAACTTACCTGGCATGTAATTAATGGTTGGTAAATGTCAGATATTATTTCAAAAATGTCTAGTGACTGATTTCAGTAGTTCTTTTCCTTTTTCATTTTTTGAAATATTTGCCATTTACACTTACTTCCTTGGGCTTTATATTTCTGTGGTACACCTCTTGTTCCTGATCTCCCTTCTCCATCACAAATCTCTCCTATTTTCTTAGCTGCATCCTTGATTTTTAATATTTAGTGTTTCTGTGCAACTGCTCTCTGAATCTCTTCTTTTCTCACAATATAGCTTTTCTCTGAATGACAGCTTTCATTTTCATGGCTATCACTTACACACCAATGACTTACAAACTTCTTTGTTCAACGCTAAACTCTCCTGAGCTCTTGATCCAAGTATCAATGGCCCTAATGCCTAAGCTACATGCCTTCTGCATTTCAGACTGGATGTCTCTGAAGGACAGGAGGATGGGCATGCAAGGGGTAAATTTTTGTGAAGATTTAAAAGATCCTTAAAGAGAAATCCACTAAACAGAGACACAGACTGCGCAGCCAGGCCCAGGACTAAGAATCCTATACCACTGGCCACCACCTAAACAGCCAGAAATTGTACTGTCTATAAAGGGCACTCATCTTTGGAAAGAGTAAGTCACACAAAAAGAAGAAGAGAGAGGACGGAAATAAATAAGATCAGAAATGGAAGAGGAGACATAACCACTGACCCCACAGAAATAAAGGAGGTAATAACAGGATACTATGAACAGCTTTATGCTAATAAATACAACAATGTAGATGAAATGGACAACTTCCTAGAAAGGCATGAACAACCAAATTTGACTCAAGAAGAAATAGATGACCTCAACAAACCAATCACAAGTAAAGAAATTGAATCAGTCATTAAAAAGCTTCCCAAAAAGAAAAGTCCAGGACCAGACGGCTTCACATGTGAATTCTACCAAATATTCCAGAAAGAATTAGTACCAATCCTGCTCAAACTCTTCCAAAAAAATTGAAGTGGAGGGAAAGCTACCTAATTCATTCTATGATGCCAACATCACCCTCATATCAAAACCAGGCAAAGATATGATAAAAAAAGAAAACTACAGACCAATCTCTCTAATGAATATAGATGCAAAAATCCTCAACAAAATTCTTGTAAACAGAATCCAGCAACACATTAAAAGAATTATACATCATGACCAAGTAGGATTCATCCCAGGTATGCAAGGATGGTTCAACATAAGAAAATCAATTAATGTAATACACCATATCAACAAATCAAAGCAGAAAAATCACATGATCATCTCAATTGATGCACAGAAGGCATTTGACAAAATTCAACATCCTTTCCTGTTGAAAACACTTCAAAGGATAAGAATACAAGGGAACTTCCTTAAAATGATAAAGGGAATATATGAAAAACCCACAGCTAATATCATCCTCAATGGGGAAAAACTGAAAACTTTCCCCCTAAGATCAGGAACAAGACAAGGATGTCCACTATCACCACTGTTATTCAACATTGGGTTGGAAGTTCTAGCCAGAGCAATTAGACAAGAAAAAGAAATACAAGGCATCAAAATCGGAAAGGAAGAAGTAAAACTCTCACTGTTTGCAGATGATATGATACTATATGTCAAAAACCCTGTAAAATCCACAGCAAAACTAGTAGAGCTAATAAACGAGTACAGTAAAGTGGCAGGTTACAAGATCAACATTAAAAAATCTGTAGTGTTTCTATACACTAGTAATGAACAATCTGAGGGGGAATCAAGAAACGAATTCCATTTACAATTGCAACTAAAAGAATAAAATACTTAGGAATAATTTAACTAAAGAGACAAAAGACCTATACAAAGAAAACTATAAGAAACTGTTAAAAGAAATCACAGAAGACCTAAATAGATGGAAGGGCATACTGTGTTCATGGATTGGAAGACTAAATATAGTTAAGATGTCAATTCTACCTAAATTGATTTACAGATTCAACGCAATACCAATCAAAATCCCAACAACTTACCTTTCAGAAATAGAAAAACCAATAAGCAACTTTTTCTGGAAGGGCAGGGTGCCCCGAATTGCTAAAAGTATCTTGAGGAAAAAAAACAAAGCTGGAGGTCTCACGCTGCCTGACTTTAAGGCATATTATGAAGCCACAGTGGTCAAAACAGCATGGTACTGGCATAAAGATAGATATATTGACCAATGGAATCGAATAGAGTGTTCAGATATAGACCCTCTCATCTATGGAAGTTTGATCTTTGATAAGGCAGTCAAGTCAACTCACCTGGGACAGAACAGTCTCTTCAATAAATGGTGCCTAGAGAACTGGATATCCTTATGCAAAAGAATGAAAGAGGACCCATATCTCACACCCTATACAAAAGTTAACTCAAAATGGATCAAAGATCTAAACATTAGGTCTAAGACCATAAAACAGTTAGAGGGAAATATCTTATAAATCTTATAATTGGAGGCAGTTTTATAGACCTTACACCTAAAGCAAGAGAACTGAAGAAAGAAAGAAAGAAATGGGAACTCCTCAAAATTAAACACTTTTGTGCATCAAAGAACTTCATCAAGAAAGTAAAAAGACAGCCTACACATGGGAGACAATATTTGGAAATGACATATCAGATAATGGTCTAGTATCCAGAATTTATAAAGAGATTGTTCAACTCAACAACAAAAAGACAGTCAATCCAATTACAAAATTGGAAAAAGACTTGAACAGACACTTCTCAGAAGAGGAAATATAAATGGCCAAAAAGCACATGAAGAGATGCTCAACGTCCCTGGCCATTAGAGAAATGCAAATCAAAACCACAATGAGATATCATCTCACACCCACCAGAATGGCCATTATCAACAAAACAGAAAATGACAAGTGCTGGAGAGGATGTGGAGAAAGAGGCACACTTATTCACTGTTGGTGGGAATGTCAAATGGTGCAACC
>PVIY010055089.1:0-13902 GCA_004026745.1 Myrmecophaga tridactyla | reverse complement strand
CAATTTTTGCCAGTTCTGCTCATTTTCCTGTCTTAGCTCAATGAGCTTTCTTTCCGCAGCCAGAGCTGCCAGGCGATTTTCTTGAGAATTTCTTTCATGGTGCCTGATCCATCTCTGATAGTAAGAAGCTGTACTCTCCATTTCCTTCTCCAGCTCTTCAGCCATCTTTCTGTAAGTGACAGCTTGCTGCTCTAGATCTTGTATGTTTTTATACACCTTGGTAATTTTGTTCGCCATGCCCAGGTGGACACTTTCCTGCTGGACTGATTCCTGGTAAAGTTGATGTACTTCAGGAAGGATTTGCAGTGTGTGCTGAAGCTTTTCAATCGTGTTTTCTAACTGTTCAATATCTTGCCGTAGACGCTGTTGCTCATTTTCTAGATGTTTATTTCGACCTGTAAGTTCTTCGTTGATTTGTTCCTTTTCTCCCTTAATGCGTTCATTCCATACAGCATCTTCTAAGGCATGCAGGTTTAGGGTTCCCTGAAGCTGAGCATTTTCATTTTCATCCAAGTTCTCAAGGATTTCTTCCTGGCGTTGTTCTCCATTCTGCTGAGATGACTTAAATATGTCTTTGGCCCCAGTCTCATTCCACTGCGGGGATGTGAATGTCTCATCAAGTGACTGTTTCTGTCCTTGACGATGATCCCGAATCATTCTCTGGAAGGAAAATCTTGGAGTCTCACATTTCTGTTCTTTGTCCAGAATTTCTAATAAATCTTCAGTTGGCAAGAGGAACCGTTTCGTATCCTTGTTAAGTGTTACAAGACACAGGGTTTGTAACATTGGAGGAGAGGTCTCCACTGCAGTTAACCTGAGCTCTTCATACAATTTGGTAATCTGTCCTATCTGCTCAATGAATTCATGGTATTTTTCACATTGAGATGAAATTTGCTTGGCTAGCACTTTCGCCTTCAAACCATGTCGACGGACTTGTATTATGAGAGCAATCAAAGTAGCACATATTAAAATTTCCAAGGAAATTTCACGTAAAACCATAAAAACATTGGACAGTTGTACAAGTATTAGCTGAAAAGACATTTTTGTGGCACTAAGGAGGAGCTTCATAGACCCAAAGGACCCTCAGATCTGCCTCTGGCCAGTAGCTTCTGGTCTGTAACTGCCAGCTTGGAACCCTGAGAGTGTTCTATCTCAAACAAAAACAAGTGCCTGACAACGAGGAGAGACCATCAGTGTGACAGTTAGGAGGGAGGCAGGTTTTATGAATGAGTGTTCACTGACTTTACTCTGGTCACCTATGTACCTTATGGAAAAGGTTGATCATGGCTAGAGCAGACAAATCCATAGGTTGATATCATTCTAAGCCCATGTATCCCCTCATGCAACCTTGAAGAACCCTGAAATACCATGTCATCCTCATTCCCCACGCATGACACTCAGGGTGTGATGTGGTGGTATAACAGGTGGCACTCTGCCATGGAGCATTCACACACACTTGCCCCCAAAATGAGCCTTTATATTCAGCAGATGGAACATTTTCACCTGCAACTTCCAAGTCTCATTTTTTCATCAAAGGAGCCAGAATCTCCCTACACTGGGGACAGTCACACTCTTTTTGCTGCTCTTTATATTCGTTTTCATATGTTTGCATGTTTTGTTTTATCAGTGAATAGACTCAGAGGAAATAGGAGCCTCAGCAAGAAATAAATTCACTTTCCTATGCCAATTTTAAAACAGAGGGAATCAGTGAGAACCGGCAATGCCTTCACATTTCATGGATTTCCATTGAGCCATTTTTGTCTCCATTCATCCATATATCCTGTATGGGGATGGTTGTCCTTCAGATCTGACCAAATGTCCCCAAAGCTTTCCATCAAGGGCCTATCATTTTCAGCATGATGACATGCCTACCACGGTGACTGGGGAAGGTCTCTGAATCAAAAGTCATGTTCAGATATGGTCCTAAGCTCAAAAGAATTCTACTGTTTATACCTTTTAATGAAACTTTACTCTTCTGTTTTCTCATTCCTTCTCAGTCCCCACAACCATGGTCTACCACGTGAAATTTTGCTAAGAGTGATGACCATTCCCATAAACTTCACATGAAGAGGAATGTCAAGAATTAGCACTAGAGACTGTTTGAGGTGTCATAAAATTCACCAAAGATCAGACGACATTTCTGCATATAGATTTGTAGGATCTAAGTCAGACCAGGCACAGAGAGGCCTGTCAGCAGTGGAGTAATAGGTGGATAAATATCTGTGGAAGTTTCATTTCCTTACTGATTGTAACTCCTTACTTTAATGTGAAACTTTTAAAATGCTACAATATGTTTCTTCAAGTAATTTTAATGTTTCTCACATTAGAAAGTTTTTTGATAGTGAGCAAGACTTCTTGAGAGAATTATATACATGGATAAAAAAGGATGCCAATGTTTGAGATAAAAATAATCAAGGGCTGATGGACAGAGGAAGCTCCTCCCCAATAGCGGCTGGTTGGGAGATGGAAGTCTGCACTCTGCCCAAAGTCAAGAGAGAAACAGAGAAAGAGAGAGGGCTGCGTCCAAGAAAAGATTTATGAATTTAACACTCTCGTGAGATTTGGTTACAATTGCGTTTCAGCAAACTCTGAGAAGATTTTAGTGATTAGAGTTGGGGGGTTTTACATTCTTTGAACTTTAGCATCTGTCCTGGTCATGCAGGCGGCTGTGTGACTTGCTCTCTAAATAGAGGACCGGGAGGGGTCTGGGCCATGGGTCCTTATAGCAGACATATAAAGGCTATTGTAAAAATAAATCCCGGGAAGAATGTGGGAAGATGGTAGATTCCAGAGGAACTGTCTGAAACAACTATTTTGTAACTCAGCAGTCTAGTGGAATAAAGCAGAGCATCCAAAACAGAATAGAGAAGGTGTTAGTAATTTGTGACAAATACCTGTGAATTTCACCCTTCTTGAAGCAGTTATAAGCCCACACACCACAGCCATATGGCAGACAGCAAAAGGACATAGCTCTAGCTCCTGGCTTAGCTTGTGGGTGCCAGGTGGGACACAAAGATCTAGTTCTCCACACTCCAGGGGCATAAGGTTTGATCACTGATCACTGCTTTCGATTAGCTACTTAAGATTACTGGGGACTAGCTCTGAGGATGGCCATTGTTCCAACTGGCCTTGGGAAAATGTAGCAAAGGAATCTTAAAGACAGTATCTTTGCTCACAACTATGGAAATGAATTAAAGGACTGCATTATCTGGGCAAGTACTGAATCAACAAAACCCATTATAAAAGACCTAGAAGAAGCTCCTGGTACCCTTGTTGGCCCCTCTCCCACATCGTCCACAAGGCTGGATGGAGCCAAACAGAGCTACACTGTGGGTTCCTTGCCCTGTTGCAGAGGGACCAGAGTGGACTCTGTGCACATACAGGGGAACATTTATGTCAATACCAATCTATATGGTGGAAATCTGAGGGACCGAGCCAGGGAATTTGTTTTAGTCTCTACCCTCCCTGTGTTCATACCGAGGGCAGAGAAGCAGTCTGTAGATAGCTGGAACAGTGTGAGAAACAGTTAGATCAATGTGGCCTGGGGCAAAGGACTACCTTCATTAAGTCATGCAAGAGAGCACCTAGTAGGGGGTGAAAGTCGAGTTCACAGAGAGTAGAGGAGGCATTCACTTTAACTCCTGTAAGTGTAAACTGTCAACGGGGGAATTCCTAAGGCCACAAGTCCAGAAAAAGAAGCAAGCTCAGCTCATGGTGTCTGGAAGGCTCAGAGAAGAGAGAGAAGACCTTGCACTTTGCATTTTGTCTCAGCTGATCTTGATGCGAGGCCTGAGCTCTGAAAAAGACCATTAGCCAAAACAGAGCCAATTTCCAAGAACTGTGAAAGGCGATTCTTTCTTTGGTTTGCATGATTGAAATAGCTCTTGTCATTCAAGAAAATCTCTGTCACATCACAAGCTAGTTATAACTTAAGGAACTTAGGGACTAAATCCTAAATTAACACTTTAAAATATTAAATGTATAGTGGCCAACAAAAGATTACACAGCAAAGAAACAGGAAATGATGGTGCATCCAAATGAACAGGATAAACATCCAGAAACCATCTAGATTTTGTACTTACAAGACAGAGACTTTTTAAAAATGATCTTCAATGTGCTTAAACAGACAAAAGAAAATACAGAGAAAGAGCTAAAGGATATGAAGAAAACAATGAAATAGCTATATGGAAATCTGTTTGGACTCTTAATAGAAAGGAAACAAATGCTCAAATTGAAGACCACAATAACTAACAAGAAAAATTTCCTGGATGACTTCAACAACAGATTGGATGTGGCAGAAGAGAGAATCCACTATTTCAAAGACAAGACAGGTGAAGTGATATAGGCTAAAGGGCAGAAGGAAGAAAAGAATAATAAAGAACAAACAGAGCCTAAGAGACCTGTGGGACAGCACCAAGTATACTAATGTATGCATTCTGGAAGTCCTAGGAGGAGGAGAGAGAAAGGACTATTGAAAGAAAAAATGGCTAAAAAACTTCACAAACTTAACAACAGACATGAATATGCACACTCAAGAAACCCACTGAGCCCCAAACAGGATAAACTCAGAGAGAACCAATGTGACACATAATGTGTATGCTGACAAATGCTAATGCCAAACAGGAGAGAGTTCTGAAAGTGCAAGACAAAAGCAACGAGTTACATACAAGGGAGTCCCAATAAGATTAAGTATCATTTTCTCATCAGAAACCGGGGGGCAAGAAGGCAGTGGTACAAAATATTTAAAGTGCTGAAAGAAATCAATTGCAAACCAGAAATTTTATATCCAGCAAGTCTTTCTTTTAAAAGTGAGGGACAGATTAAGATATTCCCAGATAAACAAAAACTGAGGGAGTTCGTTAGTACCAGACTTCCTACAAGCAATGCTAAAGGAGTTTTCCAGAGTAAAAGGAAAGGAGATTAGACAGTGGTTCAAATTGACATAAAGAAATAAGCTAACCAAATGGGTAGGCATTAATTCCAATGTTATATAATTATTATATATGTTTAATTACATACACCTTACTGCTTACAGGTGCTGAAATGCAATGCATAAAATGTCATGATCAATCTATAGTGTTTGACATATGATGGACAAAGATATAATTTGTAACAAGTGCCAAAAAGGTGAGGGGACACCGGAGTATAGGAATACTATACTGCATGCTATTGAAGATAAGCTGGTATCCAATCAAACACGATTGCTATAGATTTAGGATGCTAAATTTTTTCTTTCTTTCTTTTTTTTTTCTTTTATAGGGGAGAGCGCGAACGCAGTCCCCCACTACCACAAATTATGCAGTCGAGTTTCCCACATTTGGGGAAATCGCAGGGGTCAACACATCCGGAGTGCAATGGATAAGCCTCGCCCTGGGAAAACCACCTACGTGATCATGGTATCTCCCCTGCCAGGTAAGTATAGGATGCTAAATTTTAACGCATGGTAACCACAAAGAAAATACCTGAAAAATATATTCAGGAAGAAAAGATATGGGACTCCAAATGGTACAATAGAAAAGTTAATAAACATGAAGGTAGGCATTAATGGCAGAATTGAGGGACCTAAAAGATGTAAGACATATAAAGAGCAAATATCAAAATGACAGGAGAAAGTCCTACATTATCAGTAGTACTTTAAATGTACATGGCGGGGCTATCCAGTCAAAAGGCAGAGAATGGCAGAGAAGATAAAAAAGCATGGGGGGGGTGGAAGGGTAGTTCGGGGTACAATTCTCACCTTCCATGTGGGAGACCTGGGTTCAATTCCCGGTCTATGCACTTCCCGAAAAAGACAAGCAAAGAAACAAAAATAACAAAAAATAAAGCAAATAAAAATTCAACAAATGCTGCTGCAATAATGGCATATTCACATGGAAAAAGAATGAAATATGAACCCGCCATACAGCATACAAAAATAAAAGCAGGATCCACCTATATGTTGTCTGTAAGAAACTCACCTAAAAATCCAAAGATATAAGTAGGTTGAAAGTGAGAGGATGGGGAAAATTATATACGATACAAGTAATAACCAAAAGAGAGCTGGGGTGGCTATATTAACACCAGATAAAATAGAATTTAAGTCAAAAATTGTTCTGAGGACTAAAGAAGGTCACTAAATACTGACAAAGGGGTCAGTCAATTCAACAAGAATGTGTAATAGGTATAAATATATATGTACCTAATAGCAAAGCCCCAAAATATATGACACAAATACTGAGAGATTTGAAAGGAGAAATAGACAATTCTACATTGACAGGAGACTTCAGTACACCACTTTCAATAATGGATAGAACATCTAGTCCGTACATCAGTAAGGGAGTACAGGACTTGAACGCTATTCTAAACCAACTAGACCTAACAGACATAATAGAATACTTTATCCAAGAGAAACAGAATACACATTCTTCCCTAGTGCACATGGATCATTCTTCAGGATAGACCATATATTAGACCATAAAACAAGTCTCAACAAATTTAAAAACATTGAAATCATGCAATATGTCTTCTCTGACCATAATGGAATGAAGCTAGAAATCGATAACAGAGGGAGAAGTGGAAAATTCACAAATCTGTGGGACTTAAAAAATGTACTCTTTTTTTTTAAGCAGGCAGAAAATGTATTGATAAAACATATGAAAGGACACGTGGGCACACTTACAAAGACAGAGGTGAGAAAGATGAGAAGCTGAACAACATACTCGTAAATCACCAATGGGTCAAAGAAGGAATCCCTAGGAAAACAAGAAAATATCTTGAGGCAAATGAGGTTCAAAATACAACATACCAAAACCTATGGGATGCAGCAATGGCAGTGCTGAGAGGGAAAGTTATAGCTCCAAATGCTTACATTAAAAAAGAAGAAAGATTTTTTAAATAGGCCTGTGGATAAGTTAAGTAAGATATCCATTTTAGGTGGTTAAGATTCCCATGTGTTAAGTGTAAAAATATTTGCACCTTCATAACATAGGTCATTATTATAGCAATGCAGGTATTTGTAAGAACTTTCTACTTGATATTTTGAGAACAGCTACAGGTCTGACAGCTAATCAAATGGTATCTAAGTTAGTGTTTGTGGTAATTAGGTTCAGGTGTCAACTTGGCCAGGTGAAGTAACCTAGACCTATTGCTGTGGACATGAGCCAATGGCATGTGAACCTCATCTGTTGATGATTATATCGATAGTCAGCAAGGAGGCATGTCTGCTGCAATGAATGACTTAAATGAGAGAGGTCAATGTAGCACAGCCCAAGCAGCTCAGCATACCTCAGCTCAGCACTCACAGCTCAGCCCGGGGCCTTTGGAGATGCAGAAAGGAATCACAACGGGGAATGTTGTTATAACTCAGAGGCCTGGAGAGAAGTCCAGCAGAGATCATCCTGTGCCTTCCTGGGTAAGGAAGAAACTCAGTTGAAAGTTAGCTGCCTTTCCTCTGAAGAACTATACATTTTTAATGAAATAAATCCCCTTTTATTAAAAGCCAATCCATCTCTGGTGTGTTGCATTCTGGCAGCTAGCAAACTAGACCAGATTTGGTACCGGAGAAGTGGGGTGCTGCTGCAAATACCAGTCATCGGGACCAGTTTTTTGGATGGATACGGGGAAGATTTTGGAGGAACTGTGAAGCGAATGATGGAGAAGTCCTGGAGGGCTGGAAGAGACTGTTGTGTAAACAGAATCACTGCCAATCTGGACAAAGGGGGGACACAAAAGGGAAAAATTGGAGTTTGCAGAGTGGGAACCATGGAAGTTCAGGTCTGAAGTCAAGAAACCTGGGCCAGGAAAGTGGACCCACCCATATCCATGGAGAGGGTGAGCTTGCCCTGAAGGCCAAGGATGCGACTCCCACCTCGTTGCAGTGGAAGAGTCGCATAGCCTCAGGCCTTGGAGAAGGTACAGCATGCTCCTTGGGGACTGGGGAGAGCCTGGCTGCCACCACATGGAGGGGTTGAATGTGTGCCCTGGAAATGGCAGGGAGCCCAGGTGTGGCCCAGATGCTTGGAGAGGGTGGAGCCAAGAAAAAGGTGGTCTCCTCAATGTCCCCTGAAGTTGATTTGCAAAGAGGCAGGCCACTGCATAGGACCTTGGAAAGCGTGGGACTGCCTTTTTCTAAAGTTGAAGGATAAATGACTTCAAGACTTTAAAATCCAATGGTGGTTGCCCTGCAGATTTTCAGAACAGCTTGGGTCTTATGATTCCTGTGCTCCTTCCAATTTCTCCCCATGGAAATGAGTACCTGTATCCTGTGAATGTCCTCTTTTGCATATGGTCACCAGATAACTTTTTTTGAGATTATTAGGTCCACAGCCACAAGATAATTTTTGTCACTTTAATATCACTTAAAGTCATGTGTATTGTTACCAGGTTGACAAGGGGTGGACTTGTGGTACTTAGGTTCAGGTGTCAACTTGGCCAGGTGAAGGGTACCTAGTTCTATTCCTGAGGACATGAGCCAATGGCACGTGAACCTCATCTATTGCTGTTTACGTCTGCAGTCAGCAAGAAGGCATATCTGGTGTAATGATGACTTAATTGGCTGGAAGCTTAAATGCGAGAGGTCAAGGTAGCACAGCACAAGCAGCTCAGTACACCACATCTCAGCACTCACAGCTCAGCCCAGGTCTTGGAGATGAAGAAAGGAAACACCCTGGGGAAAGTTGCTGTAACCCAGAGGCCTGTGTAACACAGCAGAGATCACCCTGTGCCTTTCTGGGTTTGAAAGAACCTCAGTCGAAAGTTAGTTGCCTTTCCTCTGAAGAACTAACTATATGTTTTTAATGAAATAAATCCACTTTTATCAAAAGCCAATCCATCTCTGGGGTGTTACGTATCAGCACCTAGCAAACTAGAACATTGTTTAACACTTAGAATTAAAGAACATTGATATCTGAAAATGGAGATTATTTTCCTTGTTGCCTTAATTTTAAATTGGTTTATGAAACATACTGTACAAATGCAGGCTTTACAATGATTATATGGATACTTTATTTATTTAAATATGCCTATGATTAAGCTAACTAAGTCATCCATTGTTGGTGGTTCTAAGTGTATTGTTCTTTTTCCTAAAGAAAAAAAGAGAGTGAAAAATGGAATGCCCTTTACCAATCTCCAAGGCCCAGCCCGGGCCACCCAAATGGGGAGGCCATATGTCCAGGGGTAGCTGTGGACTCCTCATGTATTTAATAAACAGCCACATTATAATGCTAAAAATATAAATAAATAAATAAAATAAAAGAGAAGAAAGATGTCAAAAGTGAGAACGAACCATACAACTCGAGAATTTGGGCAAAGAAGACCAAAAATAATCAAAGTCAACAGAAGGAAAGAACTTAATTATAGCAAGATAAGTGAAATAGAGAATTAAAAAAACTAAAATAGAGCGCATCAACAAAACTAAAAGGTTGTTGCTTCATCAGCTCCTCTTTGACCTTCCCAGGGCTAGGTCTCTTATATCATTTGCGTCTCTGTCAACTCTAAATGATCAACTCCTTTTCCTTGAGAGTTGTATTAGTCAGTGTTCTCTCGGGAAACAGAACAACAGGAGATACCTGTAAATAGTGTGAGATTTTATAAAAGTAGCTTACACAACTGTGAGGATGCATGAGTCCAAATTCCGTAGAGAAGGCTGGAAGCCAGAAACTCCAATGATGGTTCTTGATGAATTCCCCAGGAGAGGCTGGCTGGCTGAAATAGAGATGAAAATTCTCTTCTGACTGCTGAAGTGATCACTTCTCCTTTTGGTGCCTTCAACTGTTTGGATTAAACATCTGTCTTTGTTGAAGACTCCCTCCTAAATTGATTGTAGATATAATCAGAGATGCAATTAAACTACTGATGATTTAAGTCCATGAAATGTCCTCTCAGTAAAAGTTGGGCCAGGGCTTGCAAGGCTTTAAAAGGATTCACATAAATAGTCTAATGCCGAGCCCTCTCAGCTCTTAAAGAGCTCCTAACACATCCAGTGACTTTTCTCCATCCCACCTTGGTCACTTCCTTTCCTAATCCCACCATAATCCCTATTTTCTCCAAGAATCACACCACCTGGAAAACCCCAATTCATGTACCCTACTCTCTGACTATGACTTGCATTCTCCCAGCTGACTTTCCAAAATCTCTACACACCAATGGACCACTAATCCATTAACCCTACTTTTTGGCTATTATCCCTTGTATTTTCTCTCCCATCATTACAGATTAAATTCCTTGGTACAAGCTATAGTCATGCTCTGGCACACATGCTAAACCTTGCATCTTCCTTACTTGGGTTTACTCAAAAAAAAAAAAAAAAAAAAAAACCCTGATGAATAGGAAGAAGAAGCTGAGGAAACATGGTGAATATTTTCAAATTAAATACGTAGCTATGAATATGAAATAAGTAGAAAACACTGTCCACCATAATTACTATTTCTCTTAGTAAATTCCTTTCTCTATCTCCCTGAGGATTCTCATACTTTCTTCTCCCCCCTCAATCCTACAATGCCACCGAAACCTTCCTCCACCACCCGTGCACGCACACACACACATCTACTATTTACCCTCAGCACCTAGTCCAATGACATCACATCACACTTCACTGACAGAACAGAGGACATCAGACTGGAACTAACACATCTTCTCACCACCCAACTTGGTACCTGCAAGTGAGCTTGGGCTGAAGGGAGGATAATGCACTCTTCATTGCTTCCCCTTACAACGTTTTTCACTTACTTCTCAACTTGATTTGGTACATTATATTTTCCTAGGAGTTTGCCCATTTCAGTCAAATTTTCAAATTTATTAGCAGAAGTTGTTCATGGCAGTTACTCATTAACTTTTCAGTCTCTGTTCAATTTGTAATGGCACCTTTTCCTTTAACTTTTTTTTGCTCATTTTTTCCGTTTCTCCCTCCCTGCCTCTCTCTCATTCTCTATTATAAGAATTTGGTGTACTTAGTCTTTTCCATGAATCAGTTATATATTTTTTACTCTGTTATTCTTCTATTGCATCTTTATTTCCTATATATTGATATCTGCTTTAAACTTTATCACCTCAATTCCTCTTTCTTGGGGCTTATTTTGCTGTTTTTTTGAAACCTCCTTTAGATGGATATTTAGTTCACTAATGTTCACTCCCTTTTATTTTCTAATATATGCATTGAATATGATCATTTCCCTTTTAAGTATCACTCTGACTGCCTTTTACACGTGTTTCATTACTGCAATATTACTGAGGTATAATTTATATGTGCACATATTATTAAGTGTACAGTTAGTTAAATGCATTTGACAAAATATACTTGTGGGTATTACAAAAGTTCAGTTTTTGGTGCTGTTTATGTTTAAGTAAATTAAAATTCCATTAGGAATTATTCTTTGACCATGAATTATTAACTAGGAGTGTTTTATTTATTGCATGGGCAGGCACTGGGAATTGAACCCAGGTATACAGCATGGCAGGCGAGATCTCTGCCTGCTGAGCCACCATGGCCTGCCTTAGGAGTGTTTTTAATTTTGCAAATGTATGTAGATTTTCTTATTTCTCTTGGCAGTATAGACTGGTAAATGTATTGTAATGAAAAAGAGAATGTCATCTGAACAATCCCAGTTCTTAGAAACTTATTGAGATTTTCTTTCTGGCCATGTATATCATCAATTTTTACAATTGTTTCCAATATATTTGAAATAATTCATTTTCACTTTTGCTTTCATTAGTCCTTGGAAATTTTACCATGCATATTGACTTTACAAAGTCCAATATTAAAAAACATATTTTAAAAATTCTGGGAAGATGGCTGACTAGAGAAGCTTGAGATTAGCCCTGCTCCAGGGAAAAGTTAGAGAAGGGACAGAAGTGCAGCAGAGGCAGCAATTCAGGAGTGCGGCTGACCGGGGAGAGCCTGCTGTACTACATGTGGCAGCCCTGGTTGCAGAGGCTGAGGAACTGAGAGGCAGAAAGCTGGAGCCTGACGCAGAGATGTGGAGGCCTTGGGAGTGCACAGATGGGAGCTGGGGACTAGGATTAAGCCAGGCTGCATTCTTTGGGTGCACTACCCTCATCAGGGCAGGCCCATGACCGGCAACTCACCCCATATCCCATGCACCTGAACCCCGTCACTGGCTTCCTTTCTCCGTGCTCCAGGCACCTTCCCCACCAGCCCCCAGTGCACGTACCTCCCCCACATGCCCACCCCAAGGGCAGCCCAACCCACCTCTCCTGCACCTCTCCCGAGCACTACCTCCTCCTCCCTGTTCCCTGCAGGCAGTTGTCAGCACATAAAGCCTGTGGGTACTAACCTCCATATCCAGGCTACCCCTGCCTCTCTGCCCATAGAGTCAGTCGCACAGCCTCATCCCACCGACCCTGAGCTCAGCGCATCCATTTATGACACTCCCAGTCCCAAGCATGCATGCAGACCCCCAATCACATCATTCAGCTCTGAGAACTCCATTTTGTAGCAGTCCTAGAACTGTGCATGGGCACAGCCCTCAGCCTTACTTGCCAGCTTTGAGAAAGTGCTGATCTGCACAGCTGGGTCACATCTGCCTCCAATCCATGCAAGCATAATGCTGACCTGCTGCCACAGCTCTATGCATGCACACAAAGGGCCCGGTTCCTTAGACCAGCGCCCACTAGGTTTATACTCCCTAGACCGACACACCTGCACACCTACATCCTCCCTGGTTGCTGGGCACCAATGTTCACAACCATCAGTGTAACATCACCACCCTGCACCCATATCTACACTGAAACAAATCACTGTACTGAGTGCTCCACCCCATGCCCTGCACCGTGCTATACAACCATCTTGCAAACACAAGGCCTTAGACTACTGAAAGAAATCAACTCCCAAATTAAATCAATCCAGATATTTACATGTGAAGAAGACAGCAGAAGATCACTAAGCATATCACAATGCTGACAGATATAGCCCTGCCTAATGACCAAATTCAAAACCAGAAGAGTCACAGATGTTGGAACAATTAATCATAGTTGTTCATACAATTCTACTTAATAAAATAAGTGGCATAGCAAATGACATAATGGAGATCAAGAAGACAGTAGAACAGCACTAAGAAGAATATGAAAGAATAAATAGGAAAATAGTGGAAATCACGGGGATTAAAGATTCTGTTGACCAAATAAAAAATATAATAGAGGCACACAATACCAGATTGGAAGAGACAGAAAAAAGAAAAAGCACTATAGAGGACAGGATAATTGACTTCAAAGACTCAAACCAGCAAATGGCAAAAAAGTTGGAAAAAACTGAATGGGAATGCGGAAATGATAGACAAAACAAAGTCCACAACTATAAGAATCATTGGTGTCCCAGAAGGAGAAGAGAGGACTAAAGGGCTAGGAAGAACAGTTGAGCATAAAATGGGGGAAAACTTCACAACTCTCATAAGGAACATAAATACATAAGTCAAAGAAGCCCAAAGAACTCCAAACAGAATAAATCCAAATAGGCCTTCCCCAAGGCACATACTAATCAGTCTGTCAATTGTTGAAGAGAACCAGAAAATCATGACAGCAGCAAGAGAAAAACAATCTACTACATTCAAGGGAAATCAAAAAAGACTGAGTTCAGACTACCCAGCTAGCACCATGGAGGCGAGAAGGTGTGGTATGATATACTCAAGATTCTGAAAGAGAAAGACTTTCTGTACCCAGCCAAACTGTCTTTCAAAATTGAGGGAAAAATTAAGGTTTTCACACACAAAGAAGTCCTGAAAGAATTCGTCAACAAGAGGCCAGCCCTACAAGAATTACTAAACGGAGTTCTGATGGCTGAAAAAAAAAGGCAGGAGAGGGAGGACTGGAGGTGGGCACAGAATTAAAGAGTACCACTAAGGTCAACTTAAGGAATAGAAAGAGAAAGGTGGAAAACAATATATAGATCTGACAAAGAAAATAAAACAGATA
>PVIY010055088.1:0-13931 GCA_004026745.1 Myrmecophaga tridactyla | reverse complement strand
TTTACTTTGGGAGTTGATTTATTTCAGTAGTCTAAGGCCTTGTGTTTGCAGGATGGTTGTACAGCAGAGAGCAGGGCATGGGGTGGGCACTCAGTGCAGTGATTTGTTTCAGGGCAGGTATAGGCGCAGGTTGGGGATGTTATGCTGAGGCTTGTGAATGTGGGCACCCAGCAGCCAGGAAGGATGTAGCTGTGTGGGTGCATCAGTCTGGGGGGCATAACCCTGGTGTGTGCTGGTCTAAGGCATGGGGCCCTTTGTGTGCAAGCTCTAGCTGTGGTAGCAGGTCAGCAGTATGCCCCCTTGGATTGGGGGCAGATAAGACCTGGCTGTGCAGGTCACCACTTTCTCAGAGCTAGGAAGTGAGGCTGAGGGCTGTGTGCATGCGTGGTTCTAGGGCTGCTGTAAAGTGTGGTTCCCAGAGCTGAATGACGTGATTGGGGGTCCTGTGCACATGTGTGGGCCTGGGAGTGCTGTAAACATATGTGCTGAGCTAAGGGAGGGTGGAGTGAGGCTGTGCCACAGTATGGGGGCAGTGGGTTGGGAGCAAGGGGGTGGACAAGGGTAGACTAGGTATGGAGGTTAGTGTCTTCAGCCTTTTACACTCACAATAGCCTGCAGGGAACAAGGAGGGGGAGGTAGTGCTTGGGAGGAATGCAAGAAAAGTGGGTTGGGGTGCACTTAGCGTGGGGGTGTGGGGCAGGTACATGCTCTGGGGCCTGGTGGGGTGGGGGCACCTGGAGTATGGGGTATGGGAGTGGGTGATGGGGTTCATGTGCGTGTGGTATGGGGTGAGTTGCTGGTCATGGGGCTGTGCTGGTGAAGGTAGCATGCTCAAGGAGTGTGGCCTTGCTTACTTCTTAGTCCTGCACTTCCTTTTGTGCACTCCCAGGGGCTCCGCACCTCCATGCCAGACTCCAGCTTTCTGCCTCTCAGTTCCTCAGCCTCTGCAGCCAGCACTGACACATGTGGTGCAGAAGGCTCTCCCAGGTCAGCCGCGCTCCTGAATCGCCACTTCAGTTGCCCTCCTGTTCTTTCTCTAACTTTTCTAAGGAGTTGGGCTAAGCTTGAGCTAGTCTATTCGGTCATCTTCCTGGAAGCCTCAGTTATCTTTTTTTGATGCCTTCTCAGGGATACCAGGTTTTTGGATCCCAATCCTTTTTAAACTAAGTATTTTTAACCTTTAGCCATGTCTTTTTTTCCGGTCTCTTAATATAAAAATCTTACAGGCCAATTATAGGAGAAAGACACAGAAGCTGAGAGAGAAAAGATAGGAGCAGAAAGCCAAAAAGAATGAAGGTGGAAGCAATAAAACCCAGAAGAGAAGGGAGAGACCAGCAGACACTGCAATGTGACTTGCCATGGACAGAGCAGTCCAGAATCACAATAGCTGGCCTTCAGGAGCAAGGTATCATCTTGATGATGCCTAGATTTGGACATTTTCATGGCCTCAGAAATATAAGCTTGTAAACTAATAAATCCCCATTGTCAAATTAAAAAAAAACCACTTGCATGTCAGCACTTCTATATTATTATTATTATTTTTATTTAATTACTCTGGAAGTCCTGCCACTAAGGCAGAGGTGGAAGTCCACATATTTTTTCTAACTGTAACTTTTCCTTTAGCTTGCAGATTTCTCCTTCTTTCTTGAGATAGTCTGCTATAACTAGGTTTACCACACATCCATGTTCAGCCAACTGCAGCAACAGTACATATGTTATTTTTACTAAATTTCATAGTCTTCTGTTCTTGTAATACATTTCTAATCGGATAATTACCTGAAGGTAATGATTCCCATTTCCTGGTCACTCTGCCCTTTTATTTAGTTTAAATTGTGGCCACATAGGGTTGCAATAATATGCTAACAATTTCTTCTTTAAATGTTGCTCTCCAAATTTAGACTAATTATTAAGAATTGCTCTCAAGGGAGATATAGCTGACACAGTTGGATAGTTTCCATAGCTGGGCAATACCAACGGAAATCATGAACACAGAACATCAGAGTAGGAGCACCTTAAACACAATTGGTTCCCCACATAACTGCAAAGTGCACAAACTGTGCAAAATCAAAAGAAAAACCACAAATCCAGGGCCATAGCTGGTGGGGCTCTAACCCACTGTGTCTGCATGCATGATCCTTAGATCAATTCAACAGCCATCTTAAGCAATAGGCTAATTGAAATAAAATGAAGCAAAATAAGCACAACAAACAAGATCACACACTTACCAAGCACAGGAAAAGCCTTGACTGCAAAGTCACCTTCACCCAGATGAATCTGGTGTTTGTCTATGGCAGGTGTCTCCACCTGGACCTTCAGCAAAAATTCCTCTAGCATAAAAAAAAGCTCTGATGGAGCTCAGAGGTACAGGAGAGCCCTGTGGCTGACAAGCACAGACCAGGGCTGTATTTAAAGCAGTGGGGCTTCATTAATGGCAGCCAAACTGTTATCATCAGAAATCATAGTCCTAAATAGTCAGGCCTGCCTGATCCTGCATCAATTAGAGAAAGAAGCCTCTTTATTTTGGTGAGATGGTGAGTTTATTGAAGATACATTGATAAGGAACTAGAGGAAAATAATCTTTCCAAGACCAGTTTGTAGTGAGAAGCGTGACTTGGGCTTTTATAACCCCAAAATAAACAAGGAAATGGCTAAGACCCAGAATAGAGCAGAATTTAAAAAAAGGAAAGAGAAGAAAAATAGAAGAGGAAAAGCTGTTTGTTCAGCATGCCCTATTATCTCATAGGCCCTGCTTTTTGTTGAGTATTTGGGCTTTTGACCTGGTCCTTCAAAAGGAGGAAGTGGTTAATATTAATTTTATGATGTTTCATTCCTACAAGCAGAGTAGGAAAGATTTTATTACTGTAACAGAAAAGGAGCAGAGAGTAAATTTTTAAAATTAAATTAACAGCAAACTATTTCAACAGGGCTTCTAGGTTTAAAATAAGACTCAATACTGCTTGAATGAAATTATTATAATAAATATTTTTCTAACTACTGAAGAGTACACCAAGTGTTTTTAGCTAAAGGATTATGTTGAGTATTTTCTATCTCTCCAGTTTTCATAAGTAAATCTTCCATACTGGAGGTTGGTTCCTTGCCCCTATTGGCACAGCAGCCTGTCTTGTACTCTCTTGGGTGGGAATCAGAAGTCCTATATGCTAGGGGCAAGGGAAGGAGAGCTCAACCAAGCCCCAATTGCAGATTTCATTAACAAATTTGAACTGTTGAATACAAGCTTCAAGCACAGATAAATATATTATGCAAATAAAAAACCCAGAGGCCCACAGCAACCCTGCCTCAGTAGTGAGGAGGCAAGGCTGATGGAGCTGGCTGAGTTCAGAATACTGGAAAAGGGCTGTGTCCCAGGAATGGGGGCACATAGAGCCAGATAACAATGCCAACTCTTGATTTGTGAACCTGGGAACTGGGTACCAGCTCTGAGAAGAATTTTCTTTTCTTTTCTTCATTTTTTTAAAGCAGCTGTTCTAGTTTGCTAGCTGCCAGAATACAATATACTAGAAATGGAATGGCTTTTAAAAGGGGGAATTTAATAAGTCCCAATTAAAATATCCAATCTAAGGCATCCGATAGATACCTTGGTTCAAGAAGGTCAATGAAGTTCAGGGTTTCTCTCTCAAGTGAGAAGGCACATGGTAAACACAGTCGCATTTCTCTCTCATCTGGAAAGGCATGTGGTGAATATGGTGTCATCTGCTAGCTTTCTCTCCTGGCTTCCTGTTTCATGAAGCTCCCTGGGAGGTATTTTCCTTCTTCATCTCCAAAAGTCGCTGGCTGGTGGACTCTCTGCTTCATGGTTCTGCAGTGTTCTCTGTTGTGGCTTTCTCATGGCTTTTGTTCTTCTCTGCTCTCTCTGAATTTCCTGCTTTCTCCAAAATCTTTCCTCATTTATAGGATTCCAGTAAAGTAATCAAGACCCACCTAGAATGGATGGAGACATGTGTCCATCTAATCCAGTTTAACAACCACTCTTGATTGAGTCACATCTCCAGAGAGATGATCTAATTATAGTTTCAAACACATAGTGCTGAATAGGCATTAGAAGAAATGGCTGCCTTTACAAAATGGGATTAGGATTAAAACATGGCTTTTCTAGGGTACATACTTTCTCTCAAACTGGCACAGTGCCTCATTTAAGAAAGCAGGAATTCTCAGTTATTGGCCCTCCAGGCAAGGGTGAAATTAAGGAATGACAAAGTAACTAATTAGATGGAAGAGATAGCTGCCTAAAGGTATGCATCTTCCCCGAGAAAAGGGAGGGGCAGGGCTCAGCACAAGTGAGGGCTCTCATTCAGAGAACTTCAACCCCAGGGGCTGAGATTTCAGCAGCAGTTTCAACCTACAAAAAGCAAAGTCCAGTATGTCTCAAACATGCTCTCAGCAGGAAGAAAGGGAGGCTGCTACAGAGTCTTATAAGAAGGATTCAAGAGCAACATCTCTCTCCCCACCCTCCAAATAACAACAACAACAACAACAACAATAATAATAATAATAATAAGTGGAGCAACGCCCAGCACAGGTGGTAACTGTTATTTAAAGAATCCAACCCTTGAGGCTAGAAAACAGAAAGAGTTTAAGCTACATTCAGCCTTAGCCTCTGTCTCAACCATGCCCCTGGCCAAGATGGGGTCTGCTGAGAATTAAAGGCATTGCACCACTTTATGCCAGTGGGCAGCAGTGAACTGACAGGAAAGGAACAGAATTAAGGGGTTTCACAGGAAAGTCTGCAACCTGTTGCATCTCATCCTTGGGGAAACTTGATACTGATTACACCCTCTTTTTGGGTCCTGGGGAGACCCTCATCTGAGAGCAAGACCTCCAGACAAAAGTTGCTAGAGATAATGAAACAAGTGTTAAAAGCATATTGAGGTAAACAAGACAAAGCAAAGCAAGCAGCAAGTCAACATTCTCTGAGGAGGAAGAGGGAAGAGACAGCTTTTTTTTCCTGGGGTTGAATCAACTGCACACATACAAGATAAAGGGCAATCTCAAAATAATTCCATATAGGCAGGGCAAGAATCAGAAAAAGAACATCTGAAAAATTCTAATCAGTTAAATAGAAGCTATGCTAGAGATCTAGAATAAGTTGAACTGAGTGCCAAAGAACAGGAGAACAAAGCCAACAGTGCTGGTTTGAGGCTGTGATGTACCCTAGAAAAGCCATGTCCTTTTTCCTGATCCAATCCTCTAGGGGCAGTGTGCTGGTTTGAAAGGATGTATGGACCCTAGAGAAGCCATGTTTTAATCCTAATCCCATTTTGTAAAGGCAGCTGTTTCTTCTAATCCCTATTCAGTATTGTATGCTTGAAACTGTAATTAGATCATCCCCCCGGAGATGTGATTTAATCAAGGGCAGTTGTTAAACTGGATTAGGTGGAGACTTGTCTCCACCCATTTGAGGGGGCCTTGATTAGTTTACTAGAGTCCTATAAAAGAGGAAACATTTTGGAGAATGAATGAGATTCGGAGAGAGCAGAGAATTCTGCAGCACCACGAAGCAGAGAGTCCATGAGCCAGCAACCTTTGGAGATGAAGGAAAATGCCTCCCAGGGAGCTTCATGAAACCAGAAGCCAGGAGAGAAAGCTAGCAGATGATGCCATGTTCACCAACTGCCCTTCCAGCTGAGAGAGAAGCCCTGACTGTATTTGCCATGTGCCTTCTCACTTGAGAGAGAAACCCTGAACTTCATCAGCCTTCCTGAACCAAGGTATCTTTCCCTGATTGGATGCCTTTGATTGGACAATTCTATAGACTTGCTTTAACTGGGACATTTTCTCAGCCTTAGAACTGTAAACTAGCAACCTATTAAATTCCCCTTTTTAAAAGCCATTCTGTTTCTGGTATATTGCATTCCTGCAGCTAGCAAACTAGAACAGGCAGCCATGTTTCTTTTAATCCTGATTAAATATTGTGGGGTGGAAACTTTGATGGGATTGTGTCCATGCAGATGTGACACACCCAGTTGGGGTGGGATCTTTTGATTGGATTACTCCCATGGAGGTGTGACACCCCGAATTATGAGTGTGGCCTTTTGATTAGATGGAAATGTGACTGCCCATTCAAGGTGGGTCTTGATTAGTTTACAAGTCCTTTAAAAGGGGAAATATTTTGGAGAAACTTCGGATGCAGACAGAGACATTTGGAAATGCAGAAGCCTTAGGAGCTGAGGGAGCTGATAGAAGCTATACAAGAACCAGAGCTGCAGACATTGTCAAGTGCTTTTCCATGAGACACTAAGCTAAGAGATGAAACCTAGAGTTCTACCCTAGAGCAGTTAAGTCAGGACCTACAGACGCCTAACAAGGAAACCACTGGAAACAGATTGCCCCAAAATACATGAGGCAATCACTGATAACACTGAAGGGAGAAGTACACACCTCTGCAATAATAGTTGGAGACTTCAATATACCACTATCATCAATGGCTAGAACATTTAGACAGAGGATCAATAAGGAAACAGAGATCTTGAATAATATGATAAATGAACTAGACTTAACAGATGTTTACAGAGCACTGCACCCCACAACAGCAGGATACAAATCTTTCTCAAGTTCCCATGGATATTCACCAGGACAGACTACATGTTGGATCATAAAACAGGTCTTAATTTTTTTTTTTGTATTTTTTTCAATAAATTTTAAAAGATTGAAATTGTACAAAACACATTCTCAGACTGTAATAGAAAGAAGTTGGAAATCATTAATGGGGGAAGCCTGGAAATTCACAAATACATGGAAGCTAAACAACACACTCTGAAACAACTAATGTGTCAAGGAAGAAATTACACCAAGAGAAATCAGTAAATATCAAAGAAAATGAAAATGAGAGCATAACATATCAAAAATTATGGGATGCTGTAAAGACAGCACTGAGAAGGAAATTTATTGTCCTAAATGCGTATATTTAAAAAAAGAAGGACGGTGCAATGGTGGCTCAATGGCAGAATTCTCACCTGCCACACCAGAGACCCGGGTTCAATTCCTAGTGCCTGCCCATGGAAAAAAAAAAGAAAGAAAGAAAAGAAAAGAAAAAAGCAAGAAAAATTGAGGACTTTACTGTTCACCTGGAGGAGCTAGAGAAAGAGCAACAACTAACCCCAAAGTATACAGAAGGTAAGAAATAGCAAGAATTAGAGCAGAAACAAAAGCACATGAAAGCAACAGGGAGAATCAACAAAGCTAGACATTTGCTGTTTGAGAAAATCAATAAAATCCACAGACCCTTAGCTGATCTGACAAAGAAAAAAGAGAGAGGTGTAAGTAAATAATATCAGAAATGGGAGGAGGACATAACTACCTACCCCACGGAAATAAAGAAGATAATCAGGGAATACCACGAACAACTATATGCTAACAAACTAGACAATTTAGATGAAATGGAAAACTTCCTAGAAAAGCATGAACAATCAACATTAACTTGAGAACAAAGCCAATCACAAGTAGAGATTTAATGAGGTATCAAAAAGTTCCCCAAAAACAAAAGCCCAGGACCAGATGGCTTCACATGTGAATTCTACCAAGCATTCATGAAAGGATTAGTACCAATACTGCTATTAACTCATTCCATGAAGCCAACATCACCCTAAAATCAGAGCCAGACAAAGCTACTACAAGTAAAGAGAATCACAGACCAATTTCTTTAATGAATACAGATACACAGAGCTTCAACAAAATACTCACAAATCAAATCCAGCAGCACATTAAAAGAATTATACACCATGACCAAGTGCGTTTTATCCCAGGTATGCAAGGCTGGTTCAACACAGAAACAACAAATGCACCACATCACCACATCACTAAATCAAAGGGGAAAATACCACGTGATCATTTCAGTTGATGCAGAAAAGGCATTTGAAAAACTTCAACATCCTTTCTTGATGTAAACACTTCAAAGATTAGGAATAGAAGTAAACTTCAACATGGTAACTGGAATATATAAAGTCCACAGCTAACATCATACTCAAAGGGGAAAGACTGAAAGACTGAAAGCTTTCCCTTCAAGATTAGGAACAAGACAAGGATGCCCACTGTCACCATTGATATTCAACATTGTTCTGGAAGTTCTACATAAAGCAATTAGACAAGAAATAAAAGGCATCAAAATTGGAAAGGAAGACGTAAAACTTTCACTGTTTGCAGATGACAAAGTTATATATATTAGGACCAGAAAAAAAAAAACCTACAGCAAAGCTACTAGAACTAATAAATGAGTACATCAAAGTAGCAGGTTACCAAATCAACACGCAAAATCAGCACTGTTTCTATATACTAGCAATGAGCAATCTGAGGAGGAAATCAGGAAAAAAATTCCATTTATAAGAGCAACCGAAAGAATCAAATATTTAGGAATAAATTTAACAAGGACATAAAATACCTATATGCAGATAACTACAAAAAATTGATAAAGCGTTCGATTCCTGGTGCCTGCCCATGCAAAAAAAAAAAAATTGTTAAAAGGAATCAAGGATGACTTAAATAAAAAGAAGGACATATTATGTTCATAGATTAGAAGACTAAACATGGTTAAGATGTCAATTCTACCAAAATTGATTTATAGAATCAATGTTATACCAATTAAAATCCCAACAACTTACTTTTCAGAAACATAAAAAACAATATTCAAATTTATTTGAAAGGGCACAGTTCTCTGAATAGCTAAAAATATCTTGCAAAAAGAAATATGAAGTGGGAGGTCCCACACAACCTAACTTTAAAGTATATTACAAAGCTACATGGTCAAAACAGCATGGTACTGGCATAAAGATAGATACACTGATCAAAGAAATGGAAATTCATATTCAGAAATAGACCCTCTCATTTCATTTATTTATTTGTTTGTTTGTTTATTGTTTTTCTCATTCATTTTTCATAAGGCAGCAAAGCCCACTCAATGAATGGCCCAGAGCAGCCTCTTCAACAAATGGTGCTTGGAAAATTGGATATTCATATCCAAAAGAATTAAAGAGGATCCATATCTCACACCTTATACAGAAAATTAACTCAAAATGGGTCAAAGACCTAAACATTAGAGTTAAGACCATTAAACTTTTAGAAGAAAATGTAGGGGAAATATCTTAAAGATCTTGTAGTAAGAGGTGATTTTCTAGATCTTACACCCAAGGAAAGATACAGGATAAAATCTGGGATGGTATAACTTAGCAAAATATAGAGCAGGCAAAGTTCAAGCAATGAAAGAAGAAATAGATAAATGGGATCTCTTCAAAACTGAAAACTTTTGTGCACCAAAGACTTTGTCAGGAAAGTTAAAAGGCAGCCTATGCAATGTGATACAATATTTGGAAACCATGTATTGGGTAAGGGTGTAATATCCAGAATGCATAAAGAGATCTTACAATGCAGCAACAAAAATAATTTTTTTTTTGTATATAGCGACCCTATACTTAGCTACCTGTGGACCACTGCACCGCCCTCCAGAGGGGCTGCACTCATCTACTTCCTTACCAACAGGAAACAGCTATCTCTCTCTCTCTCTCTCCACATCTTCTCTAGCACACATATAAATCTGTTTATTTTTTAATCAGCTTTAATTGCACACCATAAATCCATCCTAAGTGTACAGTCAGTTGCTCCTGGTATAATCACATAGTTGTGCCTTCACCACCACAACCTATTTGAGAACATTTCCATTTCTTCCACAAAGAAAGAAGAAAGAAAAACAGGGGAAACTAACGAACACCACAAGAATCCCATATCCCTCCTATATGTCTCCCTCTTATTGACATTTCAGCAGATGGCTGAAATCCTGGATTGGAAGACTGAAATTTGTAAAGAGGACAAAAAGTCTTCCCAACTTGGTCAACAGATTCAATGTCATCCTAATCAAAATTCTAGCAAGCAGATTTTCAGAATTGGCAAACAGATTCTAAAGTTGGGGGTAAAGTCAAAGCACCTAGTATAGCAAACACAATCCTGAAGAAGAAAGAAATTGAACAGCTCACACTACCCAACTTCAAAATTTACTACAAAGCCTCAGTAATCCAGGCAGAGTGGTGTTGGCAAAAGAATAGACACACAAATCAAGGGGACAGAATAAAGATCCCGGAAGTAAAGCCATGCAAATAGTCCCCTGAACTTTGAGAAAGAAGCAAAGGCAGCTTGAAGGAGAAAGCAGCTGGTCCTGGAACAATTGGATTTCCATTTACAAAAAAAAGCAACAACAAAAAATTCACAGTCCTTATACCTTTCAGAAAAATTAAGTCAAACTGGATTGTAGATGTAAACCTAAAGTACAAACCTAAAAACTTCTAAAAGAGTGATAGAGAAAAAGTAGGTGCCCCTGGGTTGGCAATGATATCCCAAAGCTGTGCACAAAAGAAAAACATGGAAAACTGGACTTTATTGAAATTTAAAACTTCTGATCAGCAAAAGACATTGTCAAGGGAGGCAGGGCCAAGATGGTGGCTTAGTGAGGTGTGGGATTTAGTTCGTCCTCCAGAGCAGCGGTAAATAGCCAGGAACAGTACAGAACAACTGCTCAGGCCATGTCAGTGACTGGACACACCCCAGTCTGGACAAGCTGAGCCCACTCAGAACCGTGAGTTCCCCAAGCCACTGTGGCCAGCACCCCTTCCCCACAGGCTGCTTCCCAGAGGAGTAAGGAAAGGGACTTTACCGGCAGCAGGGGCTGACCACAACTAAGCTCCAATTGTGGAATTAATTAACAAATTCTGACTACTAAAAATAGGCCCCCAGCCCAGTTGAACCTCGAGTAAAAGCTGAGGTTGCTGGTTTTTGCCCAGGCAGAGAGGGGGCAGGGCCAACAGAAAAAGAAAAAAGAAAAAAATACCAAAAAAACAGAGTATTTTTTACCAGAAAGCACATAATACTTGAAAGGGTCTAGACACTGAAGGAAAGGAGGGGGCACATAGGACCTGGAGATACACAGAGCAACGTACCAACTTAAGCTCTTGATTGGCAAACCCAAGGAATGGGAGTCCTGCTCTGAAAAGGATTTTTCTTTTTCTTTTTTGTGGCTCTGTTTCTATGGCTTGACTACTCTTTAGATACAGCTGCAGGGCATCTCAGGCTTCAAATGCCCCAGGCATAGACAGAATTAAGCTTGTTTGAGTGTTTGTCTGGAGCCTGTGCCTTCCCCAGGAAGGGGTGGGGCCCAGCCCAGGTGGAATCCCTCCCTCAGGGAAGTCAGACCCCAGGGTCTGGAAAAGTGAAGTGATTAAAGCCAGCCTACAACCTCTCCTCTGTCTCACCCATGTCCTCAGCAGAAAGAGTGTGCTGAAGTTAATGGTACTGCATCATTTTATGTTGGTGGGACCTGCAGGCAGACAAGTGCCACATACTGGGCAGAAGAGGAAAAACACAGAGTCCAGAGGCTTCACAGTAAAGCCTTTCAACTTGCTGGGTCTCATCTTCAGGGAAAACTGATGCAGGTGACTCTTTCCTCTTGAGTCCAACTCTGCTGAACCTTGAGTAAAAGCAGAGGTCGATGGTTTTTGCCTTGGTGCAGAGGGGGCAGGGCTGACAGATAAAAAAAACAACGACAAACCAGAGGCTTTTTTAATTGGACAGCACAAAATACTGGAAAAGGGCTGGACCCCAAGAAAAGGGGGCATATAGAGCCTGGAGATACATAGAGTCCTGTCCCAACTTAAAGCTCTTGATTGGCAAACCCAAGGAGCAGGGATGTGACTATGAAAAGGCTTTTTTTTTTTTGCTTTTCTTCTACTCCTTAACAGCTCATTAGATAGAACTGGAAGCACTCTCAGGCTCCAGCACTGCCCTTAGGTAAGGGACAAATTAAACTTGTCTGAGAGACAAAGTAACTAGTCAGGTGAAAGGAGTTAATTCTCTAAAGGGTGTCTTTAGACCAAGAGACCCAAGTCTCTTGGTCTAAAGAGAAAGGTGGGGCCCAGCTCAAGTGGAATCCCTCCTTCAAGGAATTCAGGCCCCAGGGACTAGAAAACAGAAGCAATTAAAGCCACCCTACAACCTCAGCTCTGTCTCAGCCAAACACCCAGTAGGGAGAGTCTGCTGAAATTAATGGCACCACATCACTGTAAGCTGGTGGAAAGCTGTGGGTAGACAAGCACCACATGTCAGGCAGGATACGAAAAACACAGAGTTTACAGACTTCATAGGAAAGTCTGACAAACTGATGGGTCTCACCCTCAGGGAAAACTGATGCTGGATACTCTTTCATCCTGAGACATGGGCCTGTCTGGTCTGAGAAAGTCTGACTGGGGTGTATAATATCTGAGGAAACCCTCCTCAAAAAAAGAAAGACTCCATATAGACAGGTCAAAAAATAAGAATTAAAAATTTCTGATCAGTTAAACAGAACCTATGCTAGAGGTCTAGAATAATTTGAAGTGAATGTCAAAGAACAGATAGATAACAAAGCCATCCAGCAAGAAAATCCTAAGTAAAAGAGTAAAAACAAGTTCCAGAATAAACTAAGGAAGTCAAATGCCCAGATGCCAGCAAAAAATAATAAGCCATGCTAGGGAAATTGAAGATATGGCCCAGTCAAAGGAACAAACCAACACTCCAAATGAGATACAGGAGTTGAAACAAATAATTCAGGATGTTTGAACAGACATGGAACATCTCATCAAAATCAAATCAGTGAGTTGGGAGAGGATACAAAAAAGACACTGGGCAAACAAAAAGAACTCAAAAGTTTGAAAAAATAAATTACAGAACTTATGAGAATGAAAAGCACAATAGAAGAGATGAAAACAGTAGAAACCTACAACAATAGATTTAAAAAGGCAGAAGAAAGGATTAGTGAACTAGAAGACTAGACATTTGAAATCTGATACACAGAAGAAAGTGTAGGAAAAGAAAGGGGAAGTATGAGTAGGGTCTTGGGAAATTGAATAACAACATGAAGTGCATGAATATATGTGTCTTGGGTGTCCCAGAAGAAGAGGAGAAGGGAAAAGGAGGAGAAAGACTGAGGAGGAAATAATCACTTAACATTTCCCATCTCCTATGAAAGATGTAAAATTACAGATCCAAGAAGTGCAGCATACCCCAAACAGAATAGATCCAAATAGACGTACTCCAAGACACTTACTAATCAGATTGTCAAATATCAAAGTCAGAGAGAGAATTTTGAAAGCAGTAAGAGAAAAGCAATCCATGATCTACAAGGGAAATAAAAAAAGACTATGTGTGGATTTATCAGCAGAAACAACAGAGGTGAGAAGGCATTAGCATGATACATTTAGGTTACTAAAAGGGAAAAACTGCCAACCAAGAATTCTATATGCAGTAAAATTGTCTTTCAAAATTGTGCTTGGAAATTTATAGCTTTTTTGTATATATTATTGTTCACAAAAAAAAGAAGAAAAAAAGTTGATTGTGATGATAAAAAAGCATTTAAGCCCTCTAGCCTCCTATATTCTGGAGCAGCTAGAAGGAAAAACATGAGAGGATCATATATAGGAGTCCATGACAAACTCTGGGATCTACCCTGTAACCACTTTTTGAAGAGTGCTTTGAAAACTTGTTTTTTTTATTTCTTTGCTTTGTATATATGTTGTTATACCATACAATAAAAAAAGTTAAAATAAATGAGGGGGAGTTGAAAATATGCTCAAACAGTCGTTGAGAGAACATGTGACTATGTCACTGGCTCTGCAAGAAATACTAAAGGGAGCACTATAGGCAGATAGGAAAGGGCAGGAGAGAGAGGTCTGGAGAAGAGTGTAGAAATGAAGACTATCAGTAAAGGTAAAGAGAGAAGAAAATTAGATATGACATAAAATCCAAGAGACAAAACTGTAGAAGAAAGTAGTCTTTATAGTAATAACACTGTTCTAGTTTGCTAGCTGCCGGAATGCAACACACCAGAGACGGATTGGCTTTTAATAAAAGGGGATTTATTTTGTTGGTTCTTCAGAGGAAAGGCAGCTAACTTTCCACTGAGG
>PVIY010055087.1:0-13903 GCA_004026745.1 Myrmecophaga tridactyla | reverse complement strand
GATGCTAGAACATGCCAGACCCTGAGGCCATATACAAAAAAATAAGACAAAGGTCTCACAGATCTAGTAAAATAATGTAAGCTGAGCAAAGGGATGAACTAATACAGTAGCAAACATACTGTATGCCAACAATTTTGCCTAGTCTAAGAATTATTATCTCTTCCAATTATATGAAATGAATAAAATACAAAAGAAACCAAATGATTTTCAAACTGTCAAACTCTCCTGGTTAGTATGTGACAGAATCAGGATGAGAATCAAAGCATTAATGTCAAAATGTCCAAATTCTTTCTAAATTCCCTTGCTCAAAAGAAATTAATCAGCATTTTAAAACAAGAAGCCAGTCACTAGAGAGTCACAGTGCTATGAAACAAGGAAAACTATATATACAACTCCATAGTAAAATAATCTCTATGGTCAATCATTGTCCTATAAAACTGGATCTTTTAAAATATATTCTCACTATCATGCAAGCTAAGCAGATCTTCTAAGGAGATGTTTTAAAATGTAAGTGAACATTAACTGGCTTGTAGTTTGAAGATGGTGTTGGGAAGGGACTGAGGGAGAGAGAACGTGTTTGAACTGGATCCTTTAACTCAAAGGTGGATAAATTCAGAAATCAGGTGGCTTGTGTCTTATGCACATGCTAGATTTTTCCTGTTAAAGTATTCTAATAACAACACCAGACCAAATTCTCCCAATATGTAGAATTTACTTCCAGTGGCCAGAATAACATGAAAATCAATGTTATCCTTCCTCAATTCTTTATGAGTAAAATAAACTTTCAGCAGGAAGACCAAAGTCTTATTTTTTTAAGTAAATGTAACAAATATTAAGGGCAAGACATCGACAAGGGCAGCGCTACAATTGCTGGCAAAAGCTTTGTTGTCATATTTCAGTTCCTCCTCATTTTGCAAAGGCGATAAGAAAAATTGTGTGTGTACTGCCTTTTCTAAGCAAATAGAATAATATTATTTAGCTTGGATAACACTATCATTTATTTAGCATCATTATTAATGATTTGGAATAGAAGTAAAATTGCAGTAATGAAATTCATAGCTGATACTAAGTCTTTGAGCTGTTAGAACTGCCAAAGAGAGATAAATATAGAAAATGACTTGCATCACTTAGAACCCTGGTTTATAAATTAAAATGGAAGTTTTAACAGGCACTGGACTCTTGGGAACAAGCATTAGATCTTTTTAGTGTAAAATGAAGCTTTGAATTGGAGAATGAAAACCAATATCCTAAGTAAAGGAAGATTAGCTCATTTCATCTGAATACTATTTTGTTGCTTTATATGCTTCATAACAGAAAACTATATATCACCCTTTCAAATGTTGGCTACAGGCCAGAGTCCTTCCCTAGAAACTTCCCCACACCAAAATGGATTAGCTCAATCCATTGGCAAGTTTGAACTTTTTAATTACTATTGTTATGATTAAAGAGCTGAGGTTTAATGCTATAACCTACAGACCAAGCTGCACTTCCTTTTGCTCTCCTCTCTGCTGTCTGCCATTAAAAGTGCCAGTGACACCTGGTGGCTACACATACAGGGATGTTAAATCAAGCTACATAGATGTCATATAAGTCAAGTCCATGTATACATGGGATGCTTTTCATCTCAACTGCAGCAAGAACAGTGTACTTTTCTAATAAAAACCAGAATGGGATAATTTACCTTCCCCAACTATGGAAGTAAGAGATGAGTCACAGAATACCAGGGGTAAAAGAAACAACAGCTAGGGTAACAAAACTGTGGTAGGCATTTAATGGAAAACATTTGAAGAAAGAAAATTCTTTTAAAGCAGTTGAGGAATACATACATACGTATATATATATATTAAAAATACTAAAAATATATATATTTTAAATCTGGTGTGTGGAGAAAATGCTTTTCTGAGGTCAGGACCTGATTCAAAGAAATCCAGATATAACCTCCCAGAAAAATTAGAAGTCTACAGATACAAAATAGTAGAGTAGGAAGTTTTACAGCTCGATCCCTCCACCAGGAAAATGAATGATCTGGAAGAAAAGATTGGAATTAAGTAGGCAGTAATCCTGGATTGAACTATTAGAACAACCATTGGGGTGAGGGGTGGAGGGAGACCCATTGAGAGCTCAGGACTTGTAAAATGAAAGTTAGGGAAAATCAGTGAAAACTGCCCATTCCTCAGCCCCCAGCCCTGGCTGTTTGGAAATGGTAGCTGCTGCAGAAAAGTGGCCAGTATGCCAGGAGAAGCCAGCCAGGACCAGAGAGAACAGAGGGAATCCTGTCCTTCAAAATTTGAGCTAGAGGTTGAGGTTGGTCTGGGGAATCTATGAAGGACCAGTTTAGATACTAGCCTCCGTTTCAGTCCTCTCAGGAACAAGTGTTCTGGTCTCCCACCAGCCTCCATCAAGACATTCTGATTGGTTTTTCTTCTTTTCCTTTTTACTTTGCACATGTGTTTCTTGACTTGACAGACACCTGAGGGCACAATGAAGTTGGTTGTTTGAAAAGATCAATAATATTGACAAACCTTTAGCTAAGCTGAAAAAGACAAAAAGAGATAGGATATAAATAATGAAAATCAAAAATGGTAAGGGAGATATTAATCCCAACCCTGCTGAAATAAAAAAGATCACAAGAAGATATTATGAATAACTGTCCATCAATAAATTAGATCACCTAGATGAAATGGACAAATTCTTAGAAACCCACAAAATGTGTGTTGGTTAAACATAATAAAACCAATTAATATAATACAACACATTAATACAATGAAGAAAAAAACACATGACCACTTCAATTGATGCAGAAAAGGAATTTAACAAAATCCAGCAGCATTTCTTGATAAAACTCTTGGAACACTAGAAATAGAAGGGAAAAAAATCTTCAATATGGCAAAGGGCATATATGAAAAACCCACAGCCAATATCCTACTTAATATTGAAAGACTGAAAGCTTTCCTTCTAAGATAAGGGATAAGTCAAGGCTAACCACTGTCACCCCTGTTATTCAACATTGTACTGGAAATTCTTGCCAGAGGAATTAGGCAAGAAAAACAAATGAAAGGCATCCAAATTGTAAAGGCAGACGTAAAACTTTCCCAACTTGCAGATGTCATGATCCTACGCATACAAAAATCCTGAAAACAAAGATCCTACACCTAATAATGAATTCAGCAAAGTGGCAGGGTACAATATCAAGGCAAAAGAGGTGGAGTAAAATCAATTTCTGTAAACTATGTTCAAACTTTTTTTAAAAGGCCACTGATGTGCCTCTTTCTTACTGCTTTAATAATGTCTACTTTCTATCTAACATCTCTCCCCTCCATTATCAAGAGAAACTAGTTATTTCTGAAGTTTCTGTTTGTTGCGCATCACATTCCTTTCACAGGTGGTCCTAACTCTGTTTCAAAGTCTCTTTAGAATCTATAAAATGATAGGACTAACCAGCCAATTTCATTTCAAAATTGCAAAAAGGTCAGAGCAATGCACTGAATTACAGGAGACTACTGTCTCCCACAGAATATATGAGGCAGAAAATTTTGAATGCCTCATATTTTGGGCAAAAGATCCAATACGATGGTAAAATGATGTAATATAAAGTCACTATCCAAGTGAAAATAGTGATGAGAATAAGAAATAGGTATAATATGCCTATCTAGTTTCAATAAGTCTTCAGGCAACCAATGGGATAAATCTACCTGCTGAAAAAAATTAAATCAAAATTAAAAAAAATCTACCTAGTGACATGGACTAACACTAAAATCTGTTGGATTATCAGAAAGCATAGTAAGAAACTGAATATTTTATCTAGAATTGTGGATTCCTGGGACCCATTCTAAGATAAGTGAATTAAATATTTGGAATCTGTATTTTTAATAGGCTTTCCTAGATTTTCTATATGCATAAGGAAATATGAGAACCTCAGATTTGCAGCGAAAAAATTAAAAGCAAGTATAATAGGGAGTTTCATTGTTTATGTATAAACTATAGGCTTCCCCCTCCCTTAAAACGCTGTGCTTTATTTTTCCTAATAAAGTATCATCACATTTATGAGCTTTTTTTCCATATGCTTTTTGTGTATTTGGTTATAATACTCTTATATTCTGCTAATAATCAATAGCGAACAGAGCAGTAAAAGTTAAGTACATAGTGAATATATTATATATTTTTTTGTATTTTCAAGGAAATTTACTTAAACAGTTCCTGACTTCAAAAAGAAAACACAGGCATGGGAAAACATTTGTGAGATATCCAGACAATAGAATAAATTCTTAGAGCACAAACTGAAAGAAATATAAGGTATTCTATGTAGAATAATTTGGGGTGAGAAAAGTACATTGCTACAGTAGAGATCATGGCATAAAAGAAGGAGGTCTCATTATCTTGATTGATCAGGATGACAGTAAGATAACTATAAAGTTTAGAGAAAATGATGGAATATAAAGAAGCTGTTTAAATTACCTAAACAATGTTTTGTGTGCTAGAATAGAAGAGTATGCCAAGATAAATTGTGCTTTGTAAAAACATGAAAAATTGACTATTGTAAATGAGGTGCATGCATCTAAACAACTTTGAGTCAGACTAAAGGGACTGGGAGAGGTGGAGATGGAAAAAGGGACAGCATTTTGATTTTCATAGTAAAGGACTTCAGGGAATAATGAGTATATTGCGGACTTGGTATTCAAAGCAACGGAAAATTGATGAAGGAATTCACGTAGGGAAAGATGGGTCCGTGTGACAGATGAAGAAGCTAGCTTTAACAATAATAGCTAGAAAGATGAAAAGTACTCCATCTTGGAAATGGAAAATCAAGTGAAAATGAAGTACTAGCAGCCAAACTGAAGATAATCGAGTCTATTTTAGAGTGAAAAAATTAAAATAAAAAGGTGCAGGAATAAGAACTAGAAAAAAGAAAGCAGCTGTAACTACCATGCATACACAGGGAACTCATAGAAAATAAGTGTTAAAAAGATATAACTTGAATGAATTACTCTTTTGAGTGACAATATGTTCAATTCAACAAATGTGCTTAATAGATGCTAAGTATCAGAACTGAGTTTGGTGCTAGGCAGAGACAGAGAAAATGATGTCAAAGCTTCTTTGTTTGCCACATTAGAGAGATAATGGCATTGCCAACTGTGATTGGAATTCTACGTTTAATCTTTCTGCAGCGAATTGTGGCTTTACTGTGACTTAATCTTAATGTCATCGACTGCTTGGAAAATATTTATTGTTGACTGCCAAAAAGAAGGCATTTTCAAGTGCAATTTCAAACCTTTCAAACCTGCTTGCAAATTGAATGTTAAAGTCAATAGAATTTGCATTCATGAAGATTCATATACAAAGAAGTGAATTTTTCAGAATGTTTCAATCTATCTCAAGCCCTGGAAAATGAGACATTAAACTGAGTCTTGCAGCTCACCTCCTCTGTCATTTATGACATCTGATTCTGTATTTTGCAACATTCGAGTATAATGTCAGAAAGCATTTGGTCAATGGTTGAAGAAAATATTAAATGATGTCGTTATTCACATACAAATGTCAATGCCAAATAAGACAGCAATGCTTTGCTCCTGGATTTGTACATTCCCTCCACACAGCTTCTATGAACCAAGAGAATATAGGCTTGAAAGATGTGTTGCATTGAGTTTCAGGCAATGTTTAAGGCCTGTGTGCAATAATGGTGTCCTCTCTTTTGGAACACTATAAAGTACTTTGAGATCTAAAATGAGTTATTCAAAATTAAGTAAATTCCTTGGAAGATTTTCTTTAATTATCTGTATAGAAAATAGCTATTTCCATTTCATAGCATTAGAACAAAATCATTCTGTATAGGCAGCATTTCTTCTACTTTAATGAAATAAAATTCATTAAAATGGAACATTACATTGGACCTTGTCAAAACTAAAAGGTCACAATTTTATTTCCTATTTACAAGTCTTCACAGCCCTGGCATAATAAAAAATTGTAAACGAACACATTTCATCAATTCTAGGATATGTGTTTTCACACTTTGGAATTACTGAAATAGTCTTTGGGAGGTTTTTAAATTTCTTGGTTATTCATAAAAGGCAAACTTACTTTCACCTTGCCTTGTTTGCAAACTTCACTTCCCAAGAGGCAGGTGTAGTTGTTTAGGTAATTAAACATTTGTTTTATTTAATGTTTGGGGAAAAAATATATGCCTGACAGTGTGAAGGTAGCAACCTTAATTACCATCTCTAGGGCCACTGCAAATCACTTGTGTGACCATTCTATCTTTATTATATTATCTGAATGGAAATGGTACTACTGCCCAAGACAGACTGCTTGCCATAAAACCTGACACAATGAGAGATGAAATACTGAAATGAGAACCACCTTAATGGATAAAACACCATCTTGGGAATTCAGAAACTATTTCTGCTTAATCTATTTCCACCATTTCCTCAAACAGCCAAAACTCAGTTGTAAAATTGAAATGGTTATGTTTTTCATCTCTGTGAGAGATAATATGCGAATAAAAGGATCAAAACATGTAGCAACTTTTGCTCCTTGAAAAGAAAGGATACTTTCAATGCAAATTTAAAAAGCTGTTTAATAAATAGGTCAGAATCATTACTTGTTGGGAAGAATAGTGATTTTATTTGTGAATGTCTCAAGTTATAAATTATGCTAAGTGAATTTTCATTAAGGAAGAAGTAATTTTAAAGGCTTAATTTTCTATAATTTTTTTGGTTTGTGCTTCTTATTACTCTCCTCCTAAAAAACCTAACTTCACTACTTAATGCACTCGGTGAGCTGCTCACGGATCCATAAACCAGGTGGCCACCATATGTGGTGCAGCTCTAGGAAATAGAATCAGTGTTTGGCAAATTTGTTTAGGCAGGTGGTCTATGAATACAGGTGGTCTCCTAAGCAGGTTTCATTGTCTTTCCAATCTCAGGAGATATGGGCAGAAATACACAGGGAAAATGTTCAATATAGTTGTAACTGGGGAAGTAAAATGGAAAGATTCTTAAAGAATTTAGAGATTCACAAGCAGAAATAGCTTATCCTTGTGGGAGGCTCATTGAAACAAGAATTCAGAGACTTGGTTGTGGGTCCTGGCTGTGCGCCCACACAAACTCCCGGAGCATCTGCTACCCATTATTGCAGAACTGGAGAGAACCTCAGTAATCAGTTCAACCTCCTCGTTTTTGAGATGAAAAGTAAGGTACTTGCTGTCAGTTCCATAGTCTGTCAGGGGCAGAACCAGGGTGAAAATTCTGTTCTGTTATCCAGAATTCTAGCCACTATACCATGCTAATCCTCTTCATCTGAAAAAGAAACTGGCAGGCTGAATTATTCTTATAGGCTACCAGATAATTTCCAGCATCCTATCCAACTCCAAAATTTCATTTTTCCATATGAAACCACAGTAAAGTCTTACAAAGTCAAAAATATCTATATAGAAAACAAATAATCTTCAAATGGCTGAACTGAAGCTGTTTAATCTGAAAGCAAATAAACAATGGAAGAGAAAGCATGATGTGCTTTTCTATGTCAAACCTCACTGTCAATCTTTAGCATTTATTCACATACATTTATATTAGAGATGATGTTTTTGTTTACCATTTCCATTTATAACACCTGCTTTATTTTGAACTTTTAGGTACCTGCAAAAAAATCACATTAAGTAATAAAATGATATTATAAGAGTGGCAAGAATCTTCACTACCTGAAGTTATATTGCTTGCTCTCCTACCAATAGTGATGTGGTGAGCATTAATGAGATATTCCAAAAGCAATTTATGCATAGGAATAAGAGAGCCTCATAAATGCAAAAGAGGGATAACAGTAGTTTATCTCCCTTATTAACAGAGGAAAGCCTGTCTAAACAGATGGACTTGCAATGGTGCCTTGAAATTGAGAAAGCACTACTTATGTTAGAGTAGGCTTAAAATAAAGGCCTATTTAGAGGAAAATTACTCTCAAATGAAAGACATTTTACTCCTCAAGCATCTGTGTGGGGTTGCCTGGGACTGAGGGGTTCTTTGAGATCTGAGACCTGCAATGCAAGTACCCTGGCAAGTTGGGGTGGTTGGTAGGTCTATCTATATAGGTTCTTTTAAAGAGTTTCATTATAGCACTGTCACTCTCACATTCTCATAGTCTAACTCAAACTTTGAATTACTAACATTCCTTCTAAGTTTTGGTTGGAGATAGTGCTTTCCAAAATGCATTGCATTGGCTAAGTATCATTCTCAACACTTTTTAGTAATACCATTGCACTTTTTGGACCACTCTTTGATCTTTTTCTTTCTTTCTCTTCCCTTTTCTGAATTCTTCTTTTTTCTGTCTTGTTACAAAATTAAATGCTTAGATAACCTCATAAAAATCTATGATGCTTTGGAAGGAAATGAATCATTTTTTAAAAAAAATATTCAATTATTTAAAAAATTATTTAATTTTCATTAGAAAGTTTATGGTCTCAATGGGTGGTGTTGGGGAGGTTAAAAACATGCTTCTCAAAAGCAAACATCAACAACTGAAATTATAACTTAGTTATAACATGTATTCATAATTTCTCCTGTTTTCCTATTCAATATTCTAAAACTTCAAACTATGAAAATGGTCCAGAATATTATTAATCCTTGGGAGATGCTGGCATGAGTTTGACAATAGAAATAACATATATCTATGCTTTACTTTGCTGTCAACACATTTCTTTCTACAACAATGTGAAGAGAATACATTTTCTTTTATGCATCTTCCTTTTTATACATCTTCCTTTGTCATGTCAATTTGACAAACCACACATTATCAGTAAAAGAAGGGGAATTAACTTCAAAACTACACTCCCTGTGGATATTGTTCTGTACAAATTGATTGGGCATTTGCCCAATAACCTGGTCTTCATTTCAGCATACTAATTGATTAACTAGAGTTACAGCTGTTAGAGCTGCTTTTCTGTCTCTAGACCCACCCCGATGAATGCCTATTTGACTAAATTTCAATTTTTTTCATTTCATAGTACAACTTGAAAATTAAACACCATCTGAAACCATCAAGTCAGTTACATGTAGAAGATTTTCTCATATAAACCCTGATACAGTTCCTCAAAATTTACTTTGATTTTCTCAGTTCTCTGCACATGGATACCTTTGTGCTTTTTCTGAGTATGTGATCATGCAGAATCTGTCTTAAATATCTTTCTGTAGCTCAAGAACATTTCACTGCAGCTCCTGGAGTTAGAGATGAAAATTGTAACTGGATACCCTGCTTAGTTTTCCTGATGCTAAAACAGATGTCATGCAATGGGTTGGTTAAACAAAAGCAATTTATTGATTCATAGTTTCAGAGGCAAGAAGACTTTCCTTCCCCTGGGGTCAGTATCATCTTGTTAGCTGGCGACTTTGGGGCTTCTTGATTTCTGTATCACATGGCAATGCACAGGGCAGCGTCTTTTCCTTCTCTTCTGGATTCCATTGACTTCAAGCTTCTGGCTGCTCCCCATGGCTTCTCTTCCAGGTCTCTTATATGCAGTTTTCTCTGCGTATAAGATCTTCAGCCACACTGATTAGGGCCCACCCCCTTTCAGTTTGGGCACACCTTAACTAGCAATATTTTTTCAAATGTCCTATTTACAAATGAGTTCACACTCACAGGACCACAGGACCTGAGCAAGCCTTTTGTGGAGGATGTGATTCCATTTCCTCCAATACCTAAAGGCAAAACCTCTATTTTAACCATAAAATTCAGAGGAAAACAAACAGAATATTCATCTTCAAATTTTGAATAAACATCATAATGTACTTCTGTAATGTGAGAAATTGTTAAATAAAAATAGCAGTACTTCAATTTTAGACATCAAAGCAATAAAAGAAAATTTAATTTAGGTTTATTGTTTGTAATTCTGAGCCCACAAGAGCTTGAAACTAATAAATTATATTTTTAAGCCCCTATATTTTTCAGGGGGACAAAAGTATGAGAACAGCATGCTTTTGAGAAAGTACAGCCTAATGGAAACATGAGCGCTAATTCATACTGCAGTCAAATACAGTGAATAAGAGAACTATGGAAAAGGAATTAAGGGAGTTGACAAGGAGATGTGCTTCATCTGGGGAGAAGGACGACAAGAAAAACCTCCTATAAGAAACAGTATTTGACATAGACCGTGAATGATGAGCAGAATTTTAAGATATATAAAAGGGGGGGGGGGAGAGGATCCTCTCTTCCCCTGTTCTTAATATTTCATCAATAAGAACATGTTCTCTTGAATATCTTCTCTAACATATGCTCATTCATTAGGTGATATTCTAGTCTGGACTCTCTGGAGTCAGATTCTGACTCTTTCATTTGCTATCTGTGTAACCTCGGGCACATGACACACATGTTCTACACCTCAGTTTCTTTAGCTGTGAAATGAGTATGTTTTACGTCATACTACTTTTATGAGGATTATGTGAGATTAGATATGTAAAGAGTTTATGGCAGCCTGGAAAACAGTAAGTAATTTACAAATATTAGTTATTGTGAAGTATAGCAGAAGTAGCAGGATGAACCAAAGCTCAGAAGTGTAAAATTCAAAATATGCTTAAATACATGTGTTAGTTTGAATATAGGACAGCAAAATCACAGGGGAACCAAGGATTATCTGCCTGGAAACATAGTATGACTCAGTCCCACTATTCAGTGTGTTAGTAAGATTCCCTAGAGAAACAGAACCAAGGAGAGATCTGTAAATATGAGATGTATAAAGGCATCTCATGCAACTGTGGGAAGGAAGGAGTCCAAAATCCATAGGGCAGGCTGTGAAGATGGCAGCTCCAATAAAGAATCGGGAAGAGCTCCACAGGAGAGACTTGCTGGCTGAAGAAGCAGTGAAAGCCTCTCTTCTTCCTTAAAAGCCTTTAACTGTTTGGATTATCTCATTGTCGGCGACACATCTTAGTTGAGTGCAGATATAATCAGTCACAAATGCAATAACTGAATAATAATTTAATAGACCAGTCTCCCAGTTTATCAACCAGCCATGAAATACCCTTGCAGCAACTGTCAGAGTGCTTGTCTTACCAGGCAACTGGGCATAATCACTTGGCCAAGTTGATACCAGAACCTAACCATCACATTTAGTCATTTTGTTTGAAGCTACAAAACTAATTCTAATTTGAGATGCAAATGAATCATATTAAGAACACCAGATAGGTCCTAAAATTGAACAAATAACCAGTAAACAGATTCAATGAATTGGTTGGAATAAATGGGGGCTAGATATCAGAGAATACATCCCAGTTCTTACCAAAGGATGCAACAGGCTAAGACCCTGCTCTGGGACCACTGCCATTCTAAGTCTCAACTTCTGCTGAGATTTTACACTACCTTGCACCACTGTCCTATGATTCCATGTTCTTAACAAGAGTCTGTGTGCAGCTGCTTTCTGAAGTCACCTGGCTTATCCTAGTTACTGTGACTGAAAAAGAGGTTTAACTCCTTTTGGCTGTTTGTGTTTAGGGCTGGGATTCTACATGACTAATCTCTATGCTAACATGTCTGCCCAAGGAACTTCTTTCAATATCTTTTGAGCATCCACTTCTTTCCTACTTAAATAAACTGCATGGAACTTTGTAACTGAACACCAAACAGACAATTAAGAATATGCTGTATATATATATTAGTCTCTAAAAGCCATAAAATCAATGTTTGGTTGCTGGTATTGGCTGACACTTGGTAGATATTGCATATTGAATATTATTTGTATGTGTAGACATACAAATATAAGTTTAGATATATAATTTTGCAACTATTCAGTCATTTCAAATAGACAAGCTTAGCATTATATAATTAAAAAGCAAAACCCTAGTTGTAGTATCAAAAAATAAGATTAATTGCCTATGGACTGTAGGACACTAAATGATTTTTTTCATTAAGGAAAGAAGAGTCATTGAAGAATTGCTTAGTCAGAAATTAATTCTATTCTACAGTCAAGGCGGTTTATATAACTTCTCAGTATTGCTGAAAAGAAAGGAAAAAAACATGAATTCATAAACAAATGCCAAAGAAATATTTTGCAAAGCAGGCAATGCAAAAAAAACTCAATCCATTAGTTTCTAGCATTGTATGACTCTCGGGAGTAAGATATAAGAATAGCATTGGTTACCTAAAGAAATTGTAACATTTTAAAATTATGTTTTATAGAACACTTATCTACAGCAATACCTAGTAAGCTATGAAAAAATGTGCTATGGTCTAAAACTGAGAAAACACTGGTCTAAACAAAATAAATCTAGTATCTTTAGAATAAGGTTTTGTGTAGTCCTTAATATGGTAATGTGTATTATAGATATTCTAAAATGAGATAAAATATCTTATGGCTTCCACACTTAAATGAAGGATCCTGATATTTTATTGAACAAAATTCAATAAATGCTGCTCTATACTTTGAAGTTGAAAATTTTAGAAATTGCACAGACCGAGAACACTATGCAATTAACATATGAACCATGATAAAAGAAATTTCATATTTCAAAATAAGCTATATCAGAATAAAATGAAGATATGAAAAAGAGATACTTCAGAACCCAATGATAAAAAGAGTCTACAAACTATCCCCATATAATGAAACAGAGACATTTTTCTAGTGAAGTGTCTAGTAAAGAAGAATTAATCTTAAGATCGGAAAAATACTATTCAAAGATCTATATATAAAGTAGAAATTGAGCTCTGTATATGCATAGATATAAGTATCCTTCAGGAAATTGTTAGTTATAGAACACATGTTCACTAACTTTGTAAAAATTGAGCTAGTCCCTTCTTTGGTTACATCCGTAAAATATGTAACCAAAAGTAGGTGTACCCAACTAAAATGGCCCTAAAATTCTGTCTGAGACAACAAATCGGATAAATGTACCCCTTAAGGAAGGCTGCCTAGATGAACCTTTCCAAGTTTGGATTAGCCAAACTATCATTAATGAAATGATAGCATTTAAGTGAAAAAAAAAAAAAGAAATCATCAAAATGAATTTTGCGGAATTATAGTGAAAGAAACAAAAACACATTAGATGGGCAGTGTGATGGTGGCTCAGTGACAGAATTCTAGCCTGCCATGCCAGAGACCCGAGTTCAATTCCTGATGCCTGCCCATGCAAAAAAAAACTAAAACCTTGGGCAGGCCACGGTGGCTCAGCAGGCAGAGTTCTCACCGCCCATGCTGAAAACTTGGATTCAGTTCCTGGTGCCTGCCCATGCAAAAGGAAAATAAGAGGACATTAGACAGAAATTTTTACTTTTCGACAACCAGGGGGATGTTTGTTAAACAGACTATGTAATATTATTGTTAATTCAACCACAAAATGATAAAATATAAAAATTTCATTTTTTTGTCATTTTATGTCTTATTAGATTTTGTGTTTTGAGTATATTTTATCTATTTCTGTGAGACTAATTTCTGAAAAGCAGTGACAGATCTGTTTGAATTGCAATATAGCATATAGAACATGTTCGATCAAGGGAGATCAATTAATAGATATTTAAAAGTTATAAAAATTGTTTCACCATTAAAAAAAACCTCGTTTTATATTTGCTTTCTATATAGTTATTCTGCCATGATAAGAAATAGAAAATCAATTCAGCTTTGAAATTGTAAAAACAAATTTCAAATAGTAACACTGTATAAGAATTTTATAGAGAAAGTTAAGTTTGAAATACTATAAAGGATTTGGCCATAAATTGCATGGGAAGATATGACACAGAGAACTCTTTTATCAATATTTATTTTGAAAGTTCAACCAATTACTGAACCTAAAAGACTTTTATCTGTAGAAAAGCATGATTGCAAATAAAGTAATTTATATACACTGAGAGGATGAAAGATATGAAAGGGAAATTAAATTTTCCTTTTGAAATAGAATGAACTAGCAGATGCACAGAATATTTCTTCTGTCATTTT
>PVIY010055086.1:0-13910 GCA_004026745.1 Myrmecophaga tridactyla | reverse complement strand
TTTTTATTTCTTTTTCTGAATTGATGCAAATGTTCTAAGAAATGATCATGATGATGAATATGCAACTATGTGATGATACTGTGAATTACTGATTATATATATAGAACAGAATGATTATATGCTAAGAATGTTTGTGTTTCTTTCTTGTCATTTTTTAAAAAAAATTTAAAAATTAATAAAAAATTTAAAAAACAAAGAATGTTCATGTTTGTATGTTGAAAAAATTTAAAAATTAAAAAAAATTTTTAATTAAAATTTTTTTAAAAATTAAAATAAAAAGGAAAAGAGAAAAATAAAGAATGTTTGTATGTCTGTTATTGTTTGTAATAAAAATATACAAAAAATAAATAAATAAATAAATATGGAGTCAATGGCTATACCATAACTTAACTCCTATTTTTAGGCTTTTCACGTTAAAGATACTGCTGATAGGAACAGATATTAAATAAGAACACTCTTGGTAAATTTCTGTACGCGTTCATATTTCTTCCCTTAAAATAAATTCTTACAGGTGAAATACGGGGTCAAAGGTTGTTGACACACTGTGAAAATATTCCCCAGAAGAGTAATGCCTACTTACATTAGCAGAGAAGTGTGCCAATTCCTCAAGCCCTTGCCAACTCTGGGTATTAACAGTTCTCAGTGCTCATTTTCTCTGCTACCCCATACTCTGAGATAAATTATGAGATTAGATGCACCCAATTTACATTCTTCCTCAGTGGTCTGGCCAGCATTTCATTAGCTTCTTTCAGTGGACTGGGATAATTCAGAAGTTACTTCTGGGCCTTACACTGCCTCAAAAACATTGACCTAAAGAAATATTTGGTTGGGCGGCTGCCGTGGCTCAGCAGGCAGAGCTCCGACCTGCCATGCTGGAGGTCTGGAGTTCGATCCCTGGTGCCTCCTGCCCATATGCAAATTAAAAAAAAAAAAATTTGGTTTACATAGTGACAGCAGTCTATATACCAGAGAACTTCATCATCCAATGGTCTTTCCTATGAACAGTCTGCAGCCAGAACTCCTTTATAAGTTTTATACCTTTATAACAATGCTCTGATTGAGTTACTAGTGTAGAAAATTGACATTTCAGAGTTGAGAACAATTAACTTTTCCAGATTATAGACATGGATTAATTAAGGCAAAAAGGAGTTCTCAAAGATCACACAATACTACTTATGACCATGGTAATAACAGCTACCAGATGTGCTTATTACATGCTCCATGAAGTACTAAATGTGTACTGTTTCTAATGCTCACAACAATTCTGTATAGCAGCAATTATTATTCTCATCCTAGAGGAGGAAGCTGTAGGAAAAAGGGAGTAAATGACTTGTCCAACATCAATAGTTGCATAAAAGAGCCAGATCGAGAACCCAGGTTCCTCACTTCAGCGCAATGCTTTCCACAACCTTCTGTCCCTCAGCCTTTTGTCTGAATAGCGGGCTCTTTATTATCCCCATTATAAATTTTTCACTCTCCCATATTTCTACTTTCATTAACTTACCAAGTTATTTACCAGTGATCTACTCATACTGCACACTTGTTAGGAGCTACAAGATGTGGGCTTGATGCTATCTGAACAACTTTCCCACCAGTATCCAATAGAGAGATGAGACTCTCTATATCCCGATAGAAGAAGTAGATGATTTAGCCCCAGGTATCAAAGAATTTAATATCTAGATAGGAGCTAAGGTCCTATCACATTCAATATATGATAATATACAATATCTAAATAATGTAGTATGAACCATAAGTATAAAAAGAAATAGAGATAACATGGCTGAAGTCAAACTGTGATTAATATCTTTCATTGAAATCCTGAGAATAGTAGGAAGTACACTAAAATGGAAATCTTCACAGCCACCTTCCAGTTTGGGATAGCCATGGGAAAATTCTGGCCAATAAAAACTAAGTAGGAATCTGCTGAGGAATTCGTAGGAAAGCTCTTATTTTCTTAATAGCATCTGTCTCTACTCTTTCACTCCATCCTTCTTCCTGTCTTCAAGGCAGATATAATGGCTAGACCTACAGTAGCCATTTTGTGCCCATAAGTGGATGACCAAGAGAATAACAGTGTTTGGCCCAGATACTGCTAAGCTACTGATCAAATACCAGCAACCACCTAACTCCAGACTTCTTATGCGAGAAAAATAACATTATTTTTGCAGTTGCCATTATAGTCACATTTTTTGTCACAAAACAGCCAAAAACAATCCTAACTAACATAGAAGTCAAGCATTCTAGCTCTGTCTCTGGCATTTACTAGATGTACACAGCAATGGACAAGTCACTCTACCTCCCTGCCTACCTATTTCCCATGAACAAATGAGAAGGTATTTCAAGTCCCATGAAATAACTACTGTAAAGTACTATAACCACCATTTGATCTAATGATACTGTTCCTTTCCCAGATCACATTTCTATTCAAAGGATCCTAAGGCATGCAAAGATCACTCAGTGACTGACTGTAGTTAAAATTCCCCAGCTATAAGGAGGAAGTTTTCCTTGCATTTTGTGAACAAAAATGTTGAAAGGCATGGGAAATTTCTGGATTCCCATGATCTTACTGCCTAACCCAGGTCACTGGGAACACTTCCCAGTCAGGAATGTAATGAAGACAACTAGAACTGGAGGAAGGAAGAGGCAGGAATGCAGTATGCAGCAGAACACCACTTCGTCTCCTAAAAACCATGAACCCACCAAAGCATGCTGCTGAAATCTAATTAGGAAGCGTTCAAATTTAACATCCTCAGATCATTTTTCTTAATTTTGGAGGTATATTGTTAGCCTCTATGAAGGACTATTTGCATTTTTCTTTTTGACAAATCTTGCCAAATTCAAGATTTATCTTACAGATGTCTATCTGAGCACATGTTTAAGCACAAGAATGTTCACTGTAGTATTGCTCATAAAAGCAAGAACACCAAAAACCAAAATCTCACCAATAAGAGATAGGTTGAATAAATTTTGGCACAAGCATAACACGAAATACTAGGCAACTTTAATATTAACTAACTGTGAATATGTGATATATCCAGAATGAGCTCCAAAATCTATTAAGTGAGAAAAGCAAAATGCAGAATAGCATGCTCCCATTGGTGTTAAAAGGAGAAGGGGCAACATATGCTCATATATACATTTCTATACACATACACATTTACGGAAGGAGACAAAATAAGTTTAACAGTAGTTAAGTCTGGGAAGGAACATCAGAAGTCTAGATTGAGAGATGTTTCACCGTATTAACTTTTATATACTTTGAATATTTTATTATATACAAATGCATACTTTTCTGTTTAAAAAAACTAAGAAGCAGGGATGCAAGGGTAGTTCAGCAGTAGAACTCTTGTCTACCATGTAGGGGACCCAGGATCGATTCCCGGTCCATGTACTCCCCAAAAAACAAACAAACAAAAATTCAACAAATGGTGCTGCAATAATGGGATACTCACATGGAAAAATAATAAAATATGACTCCACCATACAGCATACAAAAAAAAAAAAAACTAAGAAGCAAGCCAGACACAAAAGATCAGAATTTGTATGACACATTTATAGGAAATACCCATTAAGAATAAATTCAGAGATAGAACACATTGGTGGAGGTCGGAGGCTGTGAGGAGGGGAGAATGGGAAGAAACTGCTTAAAGGGTATAGGATTTGATATTGGGAGTGATGGAAACGTTTCAGAACTAAATAGAAATGGTGAGGGTGCACAATACTGTGAACGTAGTAAATGCCACTGAACTGCTCAATTATTTTAATTTCTCACTTTTAAATGTAATCTTATGCTATGTGAATTTCACCTCAATAAATTAAAATCCTAATCTAAAATATACTGAGAAAGGTCTAAGCTGAATTTTCCCATAAAATAAACATAACATCACCCCTTAACTTCTTGATTGTACTTTGTGTATTTTTATTTATAGAGTCTTTCTTATATATATATGAAATGAAGGTTAATCTGAACCTCCCCATAGATATTACAGAGTAAAAGAGACTTTCGAACGTATTCACTCTTGAGAGACTGGAGAAAAAGTATGGAACTATTAAACTTTACCACCTTGGAAACCTGCTATTCTCTCAAACACTAGGAACTCCCAAGTCAATAGGCCAAGCCCTTGATCTTGAGGTTTGCTCTTATGAAACTTATTTCTGTAGCAGAGAAACTAAGGCATCTTATAATTATGCCTAAAAAGTTACTTCCAGAGAACCTTTTTTGCTGCTCAGATGTGGCCTCTCTGTCTCTAAGACCAACCCTGCAAAAAAAAAAAAAAAAAAAAAATCATTCCCTTCCCTATTACATGGTGCATGATGTCCAGTGCTATGAGTCTCCCTGGCAACATGGGACATGATATCCAGGGATGAGTGTGGCCCTGGCACCATGGTATCAACAATGCCTTCCTGACCAAAAAGGGGAAAAGAAATGTAACAAAATCAGGTATCAGCGGCTAAGAGAGTTCAAACAGAGTCCAGAGGCTATTCTGGAGGCTGTTCTTTTTACAAGACATTGCTAATTGCCATGGTTTGCCGAGCCCCACCCAACATCATTCCTGTTAACCCTAAAGAATACCCAGGGATCTATCTGAGATTCTGCAAAAGTTGCATGCACTAAAGTTTACATTTCAGAAACCTAAAATCTTCAGATGGTTCCTAGGCCAGGTAAGTCCTGAAACCCAGAGATGCCAGTCTCTCCAAGAACATCAACCAGTTCCATCCTGCCATCTCGTATGTCCACACCCCTTTTCAACATAAAAAGATAGAATGGGCATAACCCAAATATCCCTAAAGAATGGGAGAACGATCAAAGGAGAGGGGAGTTAGAACAGAGAAGATAGGATTTAACAAATGAGTACGACTACTGAATCATTATTTCTTTTTAGTCTCCAGTGTTTTGGAGCAGCTAGAAGGAAAAACCTGAAATTGTGGAACTGTAACCCACACCAAACTTTGAAATCTGTTCTATAACTATTAGTTAAAATGTACTTTCAAATTTATTGCTTTTTTTGGTATATGTGTTATATTTCACAATAAAAAATTTGGAAAAAAAGAAAAAAGTGGGTATTCAAGCATCAGAAGGAAGAATGTCTTCTGAGATTTAGGATATCATTTGGCTGGTGGAAGAAAAAGGCATGGAGCACAAACTTAAGTATGCCTAATCTTTAGGTGAAATTTTCAAACCAAATACTATTTTTCTAACATGACCTCTTTTTGAAAAGATTTCTTTTGAAATATCATTGATCTAGTATGGCCAACTCAGGACCATACTATCTCCCTCTCTCTGGCTCCCTGAAAAAAGGGAATAAATAAACAAGTTGCATCCATTGAGAAGCCTGACTCTTCTTAATGCAGGATGATAGTACAAAAAGAAATATAGAAATATTTATAAAGAAAATCAAAGGTAATGATTAGGTATTATAGGTTCACCACACAGCCCTCCCCACAAATAATATATATTAGGATATGAAACAATCAAAAATCAAAGTCCACAGGACCTAAGAGGGAAATGGAACAGGCCAGGGCCAAAGTCAACTGTTTAAATGAGTGCCCCAGGCATGGTGGGAACTGGATGCCTTCCTACACCCCTTAATCAAGATAGAATTTCTGTCAACAAGTCTTACTAAAAAAAAAAAAAAGGCACATGCGTCAACCACATTCCACCAAACATGAAACTGCCAAGCAAGAGAATCAGCTTCACATGTCAAAATTATCTGAATCTGCCACGTTTCAGATTGTTGCAAAACTAGAAATATTCTGGGTAGAGGATCAGCTACCTCTTACAAAAACTCCTACAATAAATGTAAGGAAAAAGCCTCACCCAAATGTTATGAACTAGTTAGGTTCCTTATAAATCCCCCTTCTAAATGCAACCTACCATTCGATCCACTTCTATTTCCAAAAACAAACAAAGCCTTAATAGAAGGATATATACCTTAAGGAATTCATAGCTGTACAAGGAATCCAGACAATTAGGGTACTGGGTGAACCTGGCTGTAATGGGGATAAAAGCAGGGTACTATGAAAGTGCAAAGCAGGGGAACAGGGCAAAGAAAGGTTAGAGAAGTCTTCCTGATAGAAGTGATATCTAACATATACAAACAGATACACTGGATTCTACAGACTCTGGATGAATTCTGACTTTTTCTGTTGACTTATCTCTGGGAAGAGATAAACGGAAAAGGAAAATGAATGTGGAAAAAGTTTATGAGAAAGACTATAGAAAAAGCAATGTAATCTGTGTCCACACTCATCTGAAATTAACCTCCCATTGCCTTCTGTCTCTCTTCACTCTCAAACCAAAAATAACTAGCCTTGACAAGCTCTATAAATCAAAAGGTGCAGGTTCAGAGGGGGTGAGGGAAAATTGCAAGAGGGTATATTCTAAGCAGGGCTGAAACAGTGAACTAGCAACTTGTCAGCAAAACAAAGACTGGTGTGATGGATGCTATAGAGCACCTCCATTACCTAGTCTGTGAGCTGTTTGTTGCCTATTTCTAGTAAAGGGAAACTTACGAGTTAAACAATTGATAAACTAATAAAATAAATAGAGTAAGTTAAGACTTCATTAGAATGTAGTTACTTAAAAATTTTTTTCTCTTTTGGACTGAAGAGTTGTGTTCTAAGACTATTCTCTGTTTTAAAGTGCAAATTTTAAGTGGTCATCCAAAAAGGAAAACTTCCTACAAACCATGGCCAAGTTTTCAGAAGTAGGTAAAGACTGGTATTAAGACACTGGAAGCATATTAAGAGTCTGTAAACAGTCCAGGGAGAGTTAAGATGGTCCCATCCAAGCCAGTGCCATTTCCCTAGGGACACCCTCTCCTACATTCACAAGGGATAGGAGATCAGGTTACAGTACCACAAGTTAAATAGAGTTAGGTTATTTTCATCTTACCCAGGGAGAAAACACCTACATTTTTTTTCTTGTACCTAAGAGATTAGCAGGAGTCAGTAAATGGCAACATAATCCAATGCAATCTTAACTGTTAAGCACGATCACAAACTAAGTCTGATGGAAGTTTAATGGACTTTGTGTTTCCACATTTGTTTGTCAACTTCTATGCTGAAATCGGATCTGTTTACAGAAACAGATATATGAAGCTTCCAAAATTGGGTCAATTTAAAATCCAATGACAATCCCTCAGTGTCCAAATACTCAGAAGTCAGCACAGGACACATGGACACTTGCTCTAATTTATCACTGTCCAAAAACCTTAAGCAAATATGTTTCTATCATTTCTCTCCCAAATTTGTGAGTTTTACATTGAACTTTTTAAGAATTACAAACTCAGTTCTGCTAAAACTGTACAAACAATAATCCACTCTTATATGACTTAAAGGACCTGGACAGAATCAATGATGCCATCATTCAGTCTTGTGGAGAGTTCTATTCTCCAAAAGCTTTCTGATTTGGGAAATACACAGATACCCACATATATATATAAATTCAAGAACCTAGTAAAGATGTTTATTTGAGAGGTAGTAGGGAGTGAGGCAGACAAGGACAGGGTTGGAGGAAGAGTTTTAACTACAAATCTACAAATCTTTTTATATTGTTTTGATTTTTGTACCATCTGAATGGATTACCCAGTCAAAAACTATATATTAGTGCCTACATGAATATACATTTTATTGGGTATGTAAACTCACATAGGTTGCTCATAAGGCAATTTAACATTATGTATCAAAAGAATATTTATTCCTGCATCACAGGTTGTTCAGTGGTAGGAACTGGGTTCGCTTTCCGGCCCATGCACCCACCCTCTACACCCCAAAAAAGAATATGCATTCTTTTTGACCCATGACTTCAATGGGCAAAATACTATGGTAGGATCAATTTCAGAACACAATATATCCATTAAAATTGTGGTGAAAAATCTTAATGACATGGAAAAATGTTCATAACCTAATTATTCAGTGAAAAAAAGTAAAAAAGGTGTTTAATGTATCATTTTATTAAACCAAATGATAGGATGGAGCAAAATTGGAAAAACCTATCAAAACGTTAGCCATACAACGTGGGACAGAAATCCTAGCATGAGCTAGGACTCAGTATCAAGGGACTGAGAAAACCTTCTCAGCCAAAAGGGGGAGGAGAGAAATGAGACAAAATAAAGTGTCAATGGCTGAGAGATTCCAAACAGAGTCAAGAGGTTATCCCGGAGGTTATTCTTATGCATTAAATACATATCACCTTTTTAGTTAAGGTGTAACAGAGAGGCTGGAGGGAACTGCCTGAAAATGTAGAGCTGTGTTCCAGTAGCCATGTTTCTTGAAGATGATTGTATAATGATGTAGCTTTCGCAATGTGACTGTGATTGTGAAAACCTTGTGTCTGATGCTTCTTTTATCTACCTTATGGTTGGATAAGTAAAACATATGGATTAAAAATAAATAAATAATAGGGGGAACAAATGTGAAAATAAATTTAGTAGATTGAAATGCTAGTGATCAATGAAAGGGAAGGGTAAGGGGTACGGTATGTATGAATTTTTTTTCTGTTTCCATTTTCTTTCTTTTTCTGAATTGATGCAAATGTTCTAAGAAATGATCATGATGATGAATATACAACCATGTGATAAAAAAAGAACGTTCATATTGTATGCTGATTGGTTTTATTAATAAAATTAAAAAAAAAAAGCCATAGCTTATCTGAGAGGTAGGATAGTGGGCAATTTTATTTTCTTCTTTTTGTTTTCTACATTAATTTTTTTCTTCCAAATGTTTTACTTTATAAAGATAGAGATAACTTGAAATTATGTTAAACACTTATGAAGCTGACATATTAATGTTCTTTCTTTTTAAAGTATTTAAGTTATTTTAAGGTATTAAAGTTAAGTATTTCTTCTTAAAGTAATTCACCATGGATATACCTTACCTGTGGTTTAATCAATCTGTCAGTCAACCTGCTTACGGGCTCGATTCAAAGTTGTAGTATATTCTCTCGCCTTTCTACTGAAATCTTGACGTTTGGCAGGTACTTCAGAACCTGGAAGAAACAGAAAAGTAATGAAATAGGTTCAAGGCTTTCCGATGTAAAAAGGTTAACAGAGAACAGGAAGGGGCTATCAAAGACTGAGGATACCCACTCTCAAAACGGAAAGATGCTTTTGAGAACTAAGGCCTAAAATACATAGATCCCCCAACATGCCAAACTTCTTAAGTGATTGTAGTTTAAAAGTATTGGTTTTTTTAGTGTATATTTGCTGTTTCCTCATGTCTATATTACATGTTCCTACTTTCAAGCAACTCTCCCAAACCTGCAATTTAGAAAGAGCGACACTGAGGGGTAGTATACATGTCCACCCTACTCAAACATCAGGAAAAACAACAGGTGCCCTTAAAATATGAACAGAATTTTATGACCTTCTTTTATTTAAAAAAGAACAGTTTTTTAAAAAGATTTTTAAAAGCAACCTCCTTAATAAAATTTACACCTTTCTCACTAATGTTTAATTTCCTCTTTACCACGTTTTCTGTGCAAACAAACAAAAGCAAAGACCCTTTCCAGTTATCCATCCTTTTTTCTACAAAGTATCTTGGGCTGCTGATCTCTGTATCTCAAACACAGATTTATCCACAAAATTACCTGGGTTATTCAACCTTCCTGTTTTCAATTCTTCCTATCTTTATCCATGGAAGAGAAAAAAACCAAATTTGTCAAAGGGCATTTACAGCTCCCCTTATCCTTTCTTCTCCAGCAATTCAAATAGAATTGCAGAAGAGTTCCAGGAGAGTCTGAAGAAAAAAAAAATACATAGGAAATGTAGTAGTCTGAAGTTCTTCTGGTACTTGAACAAGAAATGAAGGACCTCCCCACACAATCCTTTTTCTTGGAGTAGCTTAATTGCAACTACAGATGAGTAAAACATATGGATTAAAATAAATCACATTATATAAAATAATGTAATTATATAAAATTATATATATAATTATATAATTACATAAAATACATTAATTTATACATTATATAAAATAAAATACATTAATTTAATTAAGGTTAGACTACACAAGCTTAAGCATAAAGCTGGCCAAAACAACCCAATTTGGGCTGGGGCATAAATGAAATCACAAAGAAAGATAGACGATAAAGACTGAGATGATATAATCTAGGAATGCCTAGAGTGTATAATGATAGTGACTAAATGTACAAATTTAAAAAATGTTTTTGCGTGAGGAAGAACAAAAGAATGTCATTACTGCAGTGTGCTGAAAATAGATGGTAATTAATATTTTAAAATTTCAACTAATGTGTGAGACCAAAGCAAAAAATGTTTATTTGGTACAAAATTTATACTTTGAAGAGTGCGTCTTCTAATATAACTTATGTAGATAGTTGGTTGAACGCCTTAAGTACATGAAACTTTGTATAGGACATGAGATTTTGTTGGTTTGTCCAGGTGATGCCCTGATGAATCCCAGAGTGATTTGATCAGTGAGTGGAAATTATTTGCAAAGTCCCCTTCAGGGAATGGTGAGAATGGGGGAAAACTCAACTTTCCCAAGTTGAATTCTTGATATTCTCACAAGCAGTGTGGACAACCAAAGCTATAGGCTGAGCCCCCATGCTTGGGGTTTGTTCATATGAAACTTAACCCCACAGGGGATAGGTCAAGCCTACTTAAAATTAGGCCTAAGAGTCACCCCCAAGAGAACCTCTTTTGTTGCTCAGATGTGGCCTCTCTCTCCAGCCAACACAGCAAGCAGACTCACCACCCTCCCCCCTGTCTACGTGGGACATGACTCCCAGGGGTGTGGATCTTCCTGGCAACGTGTGACAGAAATCCCAGAATGAGCTGAGATTCAGCATCAAGGGATTGAGAAAAACTCTAGAATGAGCTGAGACCCAGCATCAAGAGATTGAGAAAACTTTCTAGACCAAAATGGGCAAGAGTGAATGAAACAAAGTGTCAATGGCTGAGAGATTCCAAACAGAGTCAAGAGGTTATCCTGGAGGTTATTCTTATGCATTAAGTAGATATCACCTTGTTATCCAAGATGTAATGGAGAGGCTGGAGGGAACTGCCTGAAAATGTAGAGCTGTGTTCCAGTAGCCATGTTTCTTGATGATGATTGAATAATGATATAGCTTTCACAGTGTGACAGTGATTGTGAAAACCTTGTGTCTGATGCTCCTTTTATCTACCTTGTCAACAGATGAGTAGAACATATGGAATAAAAATAAATAATAGGGGGAACAAATGTTAAAATAAATTTAGTTTGACATGCTAGTGATCAATGAAAGGGAGGGGTAAGGGGTATGGTATGTGAAATTTTTTTTTCTGTTTTTGTTTTATTTTTCTGTTGTCTTTTTCTTTCTTTTTCTGAATTTATGCAAATGTTCTGGGAAATGATCATGATGATGAATATGCAACTATGTGATGATATTGTGAATTGCTGAGTGTATGTGTTGGGAATGTTTGGTTTCTTGTAATTTTTTTTAATTAATAAAAAATTTTTAAAAAAAGAAAAACCCAATTTTATTTAAATAATTTAAAAGCACAAACAAATGTATCCAACCTAATGGAATACAATCTAGTTGTTATTTAAGCCTTTTTTCATATCTGCAATTTTGTGGTAATCAATTTAGATAGTGTCCTCATGCCTATCCAATTCAAGACAGTGTATAATTCCTATGGGTCAGAGCAGTTCAAGTCTCTGTTTAACTGAAGCTGTCTATTAAGAGCCACATCCTTTCCCATCTGGTTCACAAAGCGATCCTTGACTATTTTTTTTTTTTTACATGGGCAGGCACCAGGAATCGAACCTGGAACCTCTGGCGTGGCAGGCAAGCATTCTTGCCTGCTGAGCCACCATGGCCCGCCTGATCCTTGACTATTTTAAGCTTCACTGATCTTAGGGACTTCTAAATTACCAGGGCACTTACAATTAACACAACACAATAGAGCACTCAGATGCTGTCTTGTTTGGTTCTGATAGTCACTTGTTAATTTGAATCAATCTTTTGTCTTCAAGCATACCAGAAACCTCTTGAGTACATCATATCTCTGTACACCCATAGTAACTAACACTAATCTGTGCACACAGTACGTTCCCAAAGATCAATTGATTGGCTCAGTAATCTGGGACCCACAAAAATTTGATCCTAGGCGTGACAACTTAATACTGAATCGACACACCAAACAGTACTACTCTGAACCAATCAAGCGTACCCAACTTTGATTTGGGGGTAAGTCTGATGGCAGATAGGATACTCTCAGGTCACAACACAAAAATATCTTCATCACAGCAGCAAATAAACCCATTTTCACAACATCTGATGAGTGAGAGAAATTTAAAGCAAGGTGATAGGATGGTAAGACAAGGTAAGCCTGAACCAGTGAGTATACCAACAGATGACCTTGAAACAAAATGAAGGAGTCAAAATCTTCTTCGATCTTAAGTATCTAATCAGCAGGACTGCTTTGGAGAGAGTCCTTGGTACTAACCTACTAGAAAATTTTATGTGGGAAAAACAAAACAGATATCCAGAAAATAGGAGGCAAGTGAAAAACTAAGCCTACCTATAATTACACCTAAAAGGTACTTCCAGAGAACCTTTTTTGTTGTTCAGATGTGGCCTCTCTCTCTCTAAGACCAACTCTGCAAAAAAAGTCATTCCCCTCCCCATATGTGGGACATCACATCCAGGGATGGGATGGCCCGAACACCATGGGATAGACCATGTCTTCCTGACCAAAAAGAAGAAATGTAACAAAGTATCAGTGGCTAAGAAAGTTCAAATAGAGTTGAGAGGCTATTCTGGGGGCTACGCTTATGCAAGCTTCAGTTAGATATTGCAAATTGCTATGGTTTCCCAGACCCCAACCAACATCATTCCTGTTAACCCTAAATAACACCCAGGTTTCTATCTGAGATTCTACAAAAGTTGTACACACTAAGTTTACTTTTCAGAAACCTAAAATCTTCTGATGGTTTCTAGGCCAAATAAGTTCTGAAACCCAAAGGTGCCAGCCTCACCAAAAACATCAACCAGTTCCATATACCCCTTCTCACATGTCAACACCCCTTTTCAACATTAAAAACGTTAGAATGGGCATAACCCAAATATCCCTAAAGATTGGGAGAATGGACAGACCCTTCCAACATGAAAAAGTTAGAAAAGTTAGATGGCCATCGCCGAAACACCCCTAAAGAGAGGGATAGAAAGATCAAAAGTGATGGTGGAGTTATTAAAAAAAGATAGGATTTAACAAATGAATATAACTGCTGAATCATTATATTGACATCTTTTTTAATCTCCAGAATCTTGGAGCAGCTAGAAGTAAAAACCTAAAATTGTGGAACTTTAACCCATATCAAACTCTGAAATCTGTTCTACAACTAGTTGTGGTGCTGTGCTTTGAGACATTGCTTTTTTGTATATATGTTATTCTTCACAGAAAAGAAAGAAAAAAAGTCGATTGTGGTGATAAAAAAATATTTAAGCCTTCAAGCGTCCTATATTCTGGAGCAGCTAGAAGGAAAAATCTGAGAGGACCCTATGGTAGCCCACAACAAAGTCTGGGAGCTGTCCTGTAACTACCTGTTGAAGAGTGCTTTGAAAACAATTGCATTTTTCTTTCTTTGCTTTGTATTTATATTATACCATATACTTAAAAAGTTTAAAAAAAAAGAGTGGGAGAATGATTAAAGAAGGAGGAGTAATAACAGAGAAGTTAAGATTTAACAAATGAGTATGACTAATGAATCATTATATTGATTTTTCTTTTTGGTTTTCAGTGTCCTAAAGTTGCTAGAAGGAAAACCTGCAATTGTGGAACTATAACGTGTACCAAACTTTGAAATCTGTTCCATAACTACTTGTTAAAATGTACTTTGACATTTATTGCTTTCTGTATATGTTATATTTCACAATAAAAAATGTTTTTAAAAAAAACGAAAATAGG
>PVIY010055085.1:0-13909 GCA_004026745.1 Myrmecophaga tridactyla | reverse complement strand
AAAAAAAAAAACTCCCCTTGCCAAATACTTCCAAATGCTCCTCAGGACAGGAGGTGGTAGCTCCTCTAATTGGAAACCACTGCATGTTCCTTTCAAGGCTAATATTCTCCAAGAATTCCCTGGCTGGAACTGCTCTGAGATGTGTGTAAGGCGTAGACTCAATCAATGAAAAATTACAACCCGAAGGAGCCCAAGGGGATTGCCCTTAATAAATGGATTGTTCTTCAAATTAAAGAATGTACATCTAAGCTTGGCTGTGCACACCAGGTTAAGGATGCTGCTGACTTAATAGACAGCACCCCCAGAAAGTCTCTTAGGATAAAAAGAAAGAAGTGCTTGCACATCTCTGAGCACCCTGAGGGCCCAGGGGAGGTATGTCCATGGGCCACAGCCTGGAGTAGCTAAGGTGGTATTCTGGCAACAGAAACACTTTTTAACTCATTCTACAAACTTCGTAAGGAAATGAACTAGAAGGACAAGAATCTCAGGCAGAAAGAGGTAATATGGCAGAGGAGAGTTGACTAAAGTTGGTGGAAAAATTAGATTAGGAGAACCTTATCACCAACATTACTTTAACATATGATCAAAACCAGTATGCCTTGAACACATCTGCAAAATCACAACCAGTTCTGTAATTTGTAGCAACTGTCCGTTCATTGTTGAATCATCTAATGATGCAAAAGGGCAAAACTCAGAGTAAAAGAAAGCTATAGGTAGCTTCTTAATAGAGTTCAAATTACAAAGTTCTTAGAACAACCTATTATGTACACCACACGAGGAAGGGCTTTTAAAATAAGATGCAAGAAAACATCAAGCATGGGGTTAAAATGGATTTGATCCATCAAAATTAAATTGTTTGGGTTCATTGAAGGACACCATAATCAAAGTAACAGGGTGGGATGACAAGCTGAGAGAAAACGGCTGTAACATCTAAAGCTGAACAGGGTTAACTTCTAGCATGAAGAATCTACCATAAATCAATAAGGAAATAGTCAGAAAGACAAACAGAAAAATGGTTAAAAGATATGAAAATGGTCAAAAGCAATGCATGGAAGAGGGAACTCAAAGGGCTAGTACATGAAGGGATGCTCAATTACTCATTAGTAATCAGAGGAATGCAAACCAAAGCAAGATACCTTTTTACTTCTATATGTCAGCAAAAATTTAGAAAATTGGACAATGCTATGCACTCGCAAAGAGGTGGAAAAATGGACATACTTGTGCACCACTAGGGGTATTCTAGAGAGTACAGCACTTCTACAGAGCAAGGTGAGAGCATTTAATCAAATATTCTAATGGAGCAATCCTCTTTGTGGGGATCTAGTCTAGAAAATCTCATGGTCCATAAAAGCATATGCTTAGTTGGGTAGAAGGCAACTTGGATGTTCACTGTTGATGGGATAGATCAGTAAAACATGGGAGATGCCCACTACAGGATATTCTGTAGCACCTAAAAGCAAAAAAATAGGTATATATCCAACATTATGGGTAGATTTCAAAAATAGTGTTCTTAACATAAAAAGAAAGGAATAAAATGGGTTCCTTTGCTCAATATAATTTATGAAATTTAAAAGTATATCCAAATACAAAACAATACTAATCATTATATAAGGGCATGCACAAAATCAAAGATATATATCTACCCAACTGTTGCCTGTGGGAACAGAAGTGGAAAATAATGAAAAAAAAAAGGGAACTCAATGAGTCAATCAATAGATGGGCCTAAAGAGAACAATCATGTGACTGGGTCATCAACTGATGATTTATTCAACCCTCTGCACCTATGTTCCAGAAGATGCACAGATGCATATGTGCACACAAAAACACACACATCCCTGTGAGCTGCCTTTGGATATAAAAACTTAGATGATGACATAACCCAATGTTCCCATTTCTAGAGGTAATAAGCTACCAATAGGAAACTGTCATCTTCCACAGAAATGCCAGTTTGCAGAGTGGTTGGTAAAGGAGGGTTTCACTTGGGGGGTGGGACACTTCTCTTTTCAGGAAATCTTGATGTGCAAGGGACTTGCACTATGAAAAACTGTTAGAAAGTAGCCTGGCAAATGACAGCAAAGCCAGAGAAGAAACCGCCATGGGAACCATCCAATGTTAATGCCTCCCCCTTCAAATGTCCTAGTCTCTTGACCATTAAAGTTTGTCTTTAACTCTGACTCCAGCTTAAAGAGAAGACAGTTTTTTTTTCTTTTTTAATGATTAAGGAGTTCTTAACTCTTCAATTTTGGTTTTTAATACTGAGAGAAGTTTAGTATGTATGCAGTTTGTGGTTCTCTCTCCCACACAAGCCCTGGGATGGGGATGGGGGTGGGGGGAGTTGTGACAAATATCATACACACAGTGAGTGGCTTATGGTTTGAAATAGGACCTACCACTTTTCTATGAGAAACTGTCAGAAAAATCCAGAGAGTGTGAGGCACAAAGGTGTGGTGGCCTTAAGTCATGTAAAATAAAGGGGAAGCTAGGTGATGACATTTTCCCTAGTTTGGAGAGGATGCATTCCAAAAGAACTGGAGATACAGGGTGTAACAGCTCCAGTATCAACTCCTTCAGAATCCTTCCTGACCCACTCTCATTGGCTCGGTGGCCCCATCCTAAGGTCTCTCCTAACACCCCATGTTCCCCTCTATCTAGCCATTAATACATCATCACACTTGCCTGTTTAACTGTCTCACTTCTCATGGGGACTTTATATTTCACATTGCAGCTGCTCAATAAATGTCTGGAGAACACATTGACAAATAAATGAATGAGGTGGTGAATACCTTCCCAGCAGGCAACCAGGCGCTCTCTTCCCCAAGTATAGACAGAAAAAGCATCCACCGGTGCAATTTAGGCAAGTGCCCTGAATTAACAGATTTATTGGAGAAGCCTCTGTGAGCTCTGCACAGGGACACTACAGTGAAAAAGGGCAACCAAAATCCTACTCCCATGGAACTTAGTCTCTACATAAGGGAAAATGCAAAGTGAATTCAAAAACAGCTCAACAAATAATTTCAGATATAAGTGCTGAAAACAGCAGAACAGGGGATTGTGATAAAGACTGCTGTGCAGGAGAAGGATTCCATGAGATGGAGTAGTCTTGGAAGATTTCTTAGAGGAAATGACATTTCTATGGGATTCTGACTATTTAGAAGGACCTAAAACATTCACAGGGGTTGAACACATCAGGCAGAACAGACAGAAAGTACATCATCCCTCCAGTTTACTGTTTTGTAAAGGTTTTTACCCAACAGGATATATAGAGAGAGCCCTAGGATTTTGTGTGTTTGTAGTTTTGAAGGAAAATAGAGATCATATATTTACTATGCTCACTTTATTCAATGCATGCAGGTAGCAAAACTCTGGGTGACTGACAGTATTTTATATACTCACAATATGCTGAAGCTTAACACATGCTCCTTAAAATAGCAAACAAGACTCCAGTGAAAAGCCATATTGCTCACACTTTCTAATTGTTTACTCCATATTCCCTATTCCTCTCTGTAGGACTAAAGTGATTCTGACAAAGTAGATCTCTATCTGCTTTTCTAAATGATCTCCAGAGGTGCTGAAAGATTCCCCCCATCACTTTTACTGGAGTCATCACAAATAACCCATATACATTACTGCATTTTATAGCCAAAAAGTCAGCCAGTCCATTTCCAATTCTACTTCCTCTGCAGCATCTAACCTGGTATGTGTGGTGAGGGACAATAGCAGTGAAGGATAAAATAGGGCCCTTCTCTTCTGAAAGGGGCCTTAGCAGCTTTATTTCAAACATAAAACAGGATGGAGACTGTTACATTAGAGATCCATACTGAGTTTGTCCATGGGGAACTGACAATAATTCATAATGCCTAAATGCACTCTGAAGTCCTCAGATGCCAGACTGTTGCTTGGACTCATATTAAGTCCTTGTTCCCTTATCTAAGACAGTGGGCCCTTAACTAGAACTTTGCAATCTTCTGGGTGAAGGAAGAGAACTCCAGGGTTTAACATCCCTGCCCTCAGATGCGGAAGGGGCAGCTTTCAGAAGCACACACTCCAGGCTGGGGCAGACGGAGCTCACTCCCTTATTTTCCATCACAGTAACACTGTAGTTCTGAACACTTTAAGTTTGGATATCCCAAGGCAGCACTCCTGTTACAATCTGATATAGAGGATGAGGTTGCTTCCAGGGAAAGGAAAAAAGAAGAGAACACACACATCCATTTCAGAATTCTCAGAGACCTCATCCCTGGAAAAAGGATCGGAGGAACAGCACAGAGTATCCACCATGGACAGGGACAGGCAACAGTGAAATCCCCAGAGTAGGATGGGTTTCTCTCATAGGCAGTGAATGAAGACTTATTTCCTGGTTTATGATGTCACTTTGATAAATTGACCCATTGTAAACTCCTTTGTTATTCCAGAGTCTTAAAATTAGCATGTCTACTGGGTAATCTCAATCTGTGTGTGTGTGTGTTGTGTGTGTGTGTCTTTCTCTGCCTTCTTCCTCTACCTCCCCTCCCTCACCTCTCCTCCTCCTCTGCTTTCCCCTGCCTCCCAACACATAAGCATGTCATTCACATTCATGGTGCAATGTCTGCATCACTTGGGGACCTCCAAAAGCCCCTGTGACTAGCTGCCTCCTGACTGGTTCCCAAGAGAACAAGAACACTTGCCAGTCTTTACCTGGGTGCTGGTGCATCACCAGGACAGTGGGTGGCCCTGGAGGTACCATCACTCAAACCAGGGTCCTCACAGGTAGAAAACATCCAGAAGACAGCTCTGGTTCAAATGCCCTTGCTGGTCTCCCCACTCTGTAAGTCTTTTTCAACCCTAAATATAATGGCCTGAAATGTCCCTGACTGGTGCCTGTTAGCCCATGAAATCTTTGCACAGTCAGCCAAGGATTTATCATCTCCATTTGATGGATGGAGAAAAAGAAGCTTTAAGAGCTGAAATAACCTGCCTGTGGTAAGGGAAGCAAGATTCAAATTGAGGTACCATGGGCTGTGAAGCTGGTGACCCCCTCACCACATTATATGGCTGGAAAAGCTGAGAACTAGAGGCAGTAAATATGCACAGATCATTATGGGTTGAATTATGCCCCACAAAGACATGCTCAAGTCCTAACCCCCTGTCTTGTGGATATGAACCCATTTATGAATGGGATCTTTGAGGATGTTATTAGTTAAGGCCAGTCTTAATCCAATTCAACTAAAGTTCTTATAAGTTGAGGAAATTTGAACCCAGGAGTAGGAGACAAAAGGAGACAGATGGTCATGTAATGGTGACAGAGATTACATAATGGACTGCCAGTAAGTCATTCAGTATCAGAACACTATGGACTTCAGAGAAAGTATGGTCCTACTGACACCTTGATTTTGACATTTTGACCTCCAAAGCCATGCACCAATAAATTCCAGTTGTTGAAGCCCATCAGATGTTAACTGCAACAGAGGCCCCGGCAAACTGAAGACATATATGTACATAGATATATGATTGTGCATATGAAAATATTACCAAGGGTGCCCCGCTGTTTGACACCTACCTTCCTGGTCATAGTTTTCCCTCTTTCAGTAGCCCACTAGGCCACCATCTGGTGATATGAGTTCAAATCAGAGCCTACTCCACACCACACCAGCCAGTGCATATGAAAGAGAGATTCTAAGCTCAACAGTCCGTCCAGGGCACTTCACTTTGGCAGAGGCTCCCATGAAAGACAGGGCAGCCCAGCCTTCTACCCAGGCACTGCTGGCTTGGAAGGGAAGATGAGGAGAGGCTCTGTTGCTGAGCCACCAGTCATAGCTAATCTCAAGCCACAGACAGTGGCAAGGTGTGCACAGGTGAGGGAGGAAGTGGGGCTTTGACCAGCCAAAGCCCTGAAAGCAGCTTCCTGCAGCTCAGGCTACCAGGGGGGCTAGGCAAGCCATGGCTACACTTACCTTGAACGATGCAGGCACCCAGGTAGACAGCATCTGAAAAGGAGCACAGCAGTCGACCATGGAAAATATCTCTTTTAACTTGCAGGTACAAAAGGTACCTGTAATGAAAAAGGAGAAATAGTTGCCCTGAGTTTTGGATGAAGTAGAGGATGCTTCATGCTTTAGGCATCTATGTCGCCAGAGCCCTGCCACCTCTAAGGAATGACTTAAACACACCAAGCACCTTTGGGGCAAGCAGGGGAAAATTGAGAGGGATCTTCTGAATTCAGAAAATCAGGAGCATCAGTGACAGAACAGATCTTAGGAGCTTCCAAAGCTGAACAGGCTTGGCCTTACTGAAGAGGCAGGAGCTGGGGGCTAAGGACCACCACCAGGGCGTGTCATCCCACACCATGGCACCCACAGCCAGCATCACCACCACCTGCATCCCAGGTACTTTTGCCCGAGTTCCTTAAAAGTCTGTTTGAAATGGAAGAGCTGGGAAATGGATTCAACCAATATACCAAGACCAGCACCACCATTTCTCAGGGGGCACACTGGCTTATGTAACTCTGTCTCAAAGAGCCGTAGTTATGAGGCCACAAAACCAACTTATTTTCACAACTAGAGCTGTGATCTGCTTAGTGTCCTCTCCCTCTGCCCAGGGATGGCAAACACAAATGTCTCCAGAGGCCAGGCAAGCTCGTTAGTGAGCTGACATAAGGGGGCAGAGGGAGGTAGAGAAAGGAAAGCAGACGCTTTCTCTAAAGGGGTCAGCCACCACGTAACTCCAGCCCAGAGCCAAAGTGGGCTGAAGCAGGCCAGATGTGACAAGCTCATACAGAAAATAGCTGTATTTTCAAATGCATTTCAAATGTTGCCATACATCTTACTTTTTAAAAACATCATGGCCCCAAACACAAAGGACACATGGGCTCCACCGGTCAAGGGGCCGCCAGATTGCAAACTCCAGCTCAAGCATATCTTGTCACTCTCTTTTCTGATCCCCCACACTGGCCAAGTCCTCTTCAGATTTCTTTCTTAGCCATGTTAATTTTTTCTCATTTAATTCTTCAGGCCTGGGATCTATCATTTCTGACTAACGTAATTTTGCAGATGTGTCCACAATTTCTTCGGTGTTTATTTTAGCATGTAGCTCTCAGAGAGCAAGTTTAGATTTTTTTCTTGCCATGTTCCTGGCACCCCACAATTGGTCCTGGTCCCTGCTTCTAGTGCTCAAATACATTCAGTCATCACCCAGCCTGGTGAAGAGCAAAGCATGGACTCTCCATTTCAGAGGCAAAGAAATGGAGAATGAGAGAGGGTGATTAAGTGGCTAAGGTCACAGAGGTGCTGCTGTCCCAGAGGGTTGGTGTTCTCCTTTCTAGGGAACTCTGAAAGCTTACTATACTACTGGAGGGCTCCAGGGGCACCCTGATGTTTTGATTCAATGAGTCTTTATCTTAAACCTGGGTTATGCACTGCACTAGACCCCGGGCATTCCAGGAGACCCACATGACACCATCTCTGTCTAAATTTCATAGGGAATTTCATGCAGTGGATAAAGGTAGTCCTTAATAAATAAATAAATGGAATTTGGTGTGTATTTTGCCAGAGGAATAACATTGTATTTACTAGGTGAGAGCCTAGACTAGCTCCCTAGACTAGTTTTCCCCAAACTTTAATGAGCACATGGAATACCTGGGGATCACGTTAAAATGTGCATCCTAATTCAGTAAATCTGGGCTGGGGTCTGAGATTTCCCTATTTCTAATAAGCTCCCAGGGGATGCTGGTGCTGCAGATGCAGGGACCATATTTTGAGTAATAAGGTTCTAAACCAGCAGTTCTCAACCCTGTCTGCACATTGCAATCACATGTGGGAGCTTTACAACAATACCCATGGAGTGGGCTGCCTCCAGACCCAATTAAACCAGAACTGGGTCCACATAAAAACTCATATACAAATGTTCACAGCAGTTTTATTCATAATAACTAAAAAGTGGAAACAACACGCATGTCCAATCGATGAATGGATAAATAAAATATGGTATATCCATAAAACAAAATATTTGGCAATGAAAAGAAATAAAATTGCAGGGATCAATTGCAATGTGGATGAACCTTGAAAATATTATGCTAAGTGAAAGAAGCCAGACACAAAAGGCACATACTGTATGACTCCCTTTATATGATATATTCAGAATAGGTAAATCCATGGGCACAGAAGGTGGATTAGGTTGCTCTGGGCTGGGGACAAGAGGGAATAGGGGGTGACTGCTAATGGGGATGGGGCTTCTTCTTTTATTGGTAGTACTGTCATTTCTTTAATTAGTGAAGTTGTAGATTTACAGAAAATCATTGAAAAAATAACACATCCATATATACTTCCCTATTGCTGACAACTTTGCATTAGTGTGACACCTTTGATATAACTGATATTCAAATATTACTGCTATCTATAGCCCACAGTTTACATTAGGTGTATTTTTTTCCACATCTCACACTATTATTAATACCTTTTAATAGTGTTGTACATTTCTTATAATTCATGAAGGAACATTCTTACATTTGTATATTGTCCACAACAGGGCTCACTGTCATTACAGTCCCATGTTTTATCTTCAAACTTTCCTTCTGGCTTCACACATGACCCAAAACTTTCCCTTTCAACCACATCCACAAACATCCTTCAGTGCTGTTAATTACACTCACAATAAAATGCTACCATCACCACCATAGAGTTTAGGGTTTCTTTTTGGAGTGATGAAAATATTCTGGAATAGGACAGTGGGTGCTGGAGCCACATCTTTATGAACGAACTAAAGACCACTGAATTTGCACACTTTAAAAGGATGAATAGTAGGATATTTGAATTCTATTCCAATAAAAAAAAATCACATGACAAAAAATATATTTCCATTCAAGCAATGCAGTTTTTATGTATGCCTGCTGGTCCTAAGCTATCCACTAAAGGCATGTTCAATGCCTGCCATATCCTACACAGAAGCCCAAACACTTGGCTTCTATGAGGGACTGAATTCCAACATGTGCTGGAGGTTGTGTTCATGGGCACAAGAGAAGTAAGAAGTGATTTTCCCATTGGTGCCACAGGGATATTCATGGTATGTGGAATGTTGGAGAATGATGCCCAGGCACTGTCACGTTTCCCTGAACAAGGAATACATCTAGTCATCCAGGCAGCCTGCAACTTCCAAGCCACAGTTGGGTTTGAGTCTCTGACAGCTCCCATGTGTGGTCATTGAGGGAGGATCCTGTGGCCCAAATCACCTGGGCATGCCTTGGATCCTGCTGCTTCTGGCACTGACCTCAGGAACCCTCCTTCCCACGTTACTGATATTACTGAACAGGTTGTGTGACTGGTTTGCATCCACTGCTAATAAACATATGTTGGTGGCAAAAATTGATCTGAGACTTGCTTTCATTGCAACATTCTGCCAATCAGTGGGGTGGTAGGGAAGGAAATCCATAGAGCCTTCCCCTACCCTTAACTATTGCTGGCTACCAATTCCATTCAAGGAGGCTTTTTTTTTTTAATATGGAATGCTTCATGAATTCTCTGTATCATTCCAATTTTAGTATTTGTGCTGCCGAAGTGAACACAAATGGGGTGCTTTTTTTTTAGCATGGGCAGGACCCAGGAATCGAACCCGGTTCTCCGGCATGGCAGGCGAGAACTCCACCTGCTGAGCCACCATGGTCCACCCTCAAGGAGGCTTTTGAAACTCCAAATGGCCTTAGAGCAATGGTTCTCTAATTTTAATGTACTTTAAAATCACCTGTAAGTCTTTTTAAAAATACAGATTCCTGGGCCTCAACCCTGGAGTTTCTGATCCAGTAACTGTGGGGCAAAGACCAAGAATTTGTTTTCATGACAAGTTCTCAGGTGAAGCAGATGCTGCTGATCTGGGAACCACACTTACATGAGTACAGCCTGAGGTTATTCACAATACCAAGGCCACACAAAAGCTTGCAATGACCACAAGTGTCCTTTCATAAGGGCTGTAAACTACCAGGTCAACTGTGGCAATGTTTCTTTTCTACTTGCTGGAATATATGCGCTTAATACAAAAGCATTAGTTTCTAGTTTTTGATGAGGTTAATAGTGAAAAACAGTTTCATATAACTATTCACTCATGAATGAAAGGTCTGGCTTCTAATCCCATAACCCAGAAATCTAGTTTGACAGGAGCTTCTTGAGAAGAAAAAAAAATCAGCCTTCATAACAACTTCATTGAACTCCTTGCTTGTATCAATGACCCCTGGAGATAATCACAGATTATTGTGGATCCACTGAGCCTTATAGATGGTTTCAGGTACAGGGTACTCATTTTTTAAATAATGATAGTTGCCACTGCCAAACAATAATACATCTTCCTTTAATATCACTCCTGCATGAGAGGATTAAGCAACAGAAACACAAGAGGATTTGGGGCATAAATTACTCTACCTCCATTAATGATATTACTTCTCTACAATATCATTGAGCATGAATTTAAACATGGTTCTTTCTGGAAAAATAAAAACCAGCAGACTTCTGATTACATTTGATTGTTTATGACATTTAAAAAGCCCCAGCAATCTAAAGGATTGTAAGGCCACCGTTTAAACAGATAGATAAAGAAAAAATAAAAAATGATTTCAAATACTCTATTTTTGTGTGAATAATTTTGCTGTGTTTTTCTTTTAAACTCGTCTTTTTCTCAGTTTCTTTATTTCAAAGTAGGGTCATGAATATGACTTTAACTTCTCATATTTCAAATTCTTTTCAATTTTTAGATTAATCTTAAGTAAAATAGTGTGATCAAACAAGAAAAACTAAATGCTTTCAAGTTAAGGGTTTAAAAAACCACAAATACCTGGGGCATTCCACAGTTTATAAATTAGTTTTGCATTCTAAAGATTGTGTTGATTAAAAAACAGAAAAACAGCAACATTTCCACCTGTACAAGAGCAGGACATTGTCTTAATTTCCTTTGGAAACAGCAAAATGTTCACAATATTCCATGATTCGTGCCTTGGCTACTTAGCCAAGGGCAGTGGAACTCTAACAGATTTAATCAAGAAGAGTCTAACTAGGGTTATTAACTCAAACTGAATTCTTTTACTTTCAAATGGTACTTTTCTCAACAACAACAAAAAAGGATCCAATATTTTTATCCTTCAGACAAGATCAAAAAAGCCAAAGTGAAACATTCTGGCATCTGATCAAATGATATGTTTCTAATTACACTGTTAGCATTTTTCCAGACTGCAAGACAAATCTCAATCTCTCTCTATCTCTGTCTCTCTGTCTCTCTGTCTCTGTTTCTCTTTCTCTCTGTCTCTCTCTCTCTCTGTCCTCCAGTCCCTGGGCTATGCAGATAGCAGGAACTGATCAAATAAATGAATAAATTATTCAAGCAAAAAGCAGGCCAGGGTCACACGTTGCATGATTGCATTTATATGAAATGTCCAAATTAAGCAAATCCACAGAGACAGAAAGTAGATTACCAGTTGCAGGTGCTGGGGAAAGGGGGAATGGGGAGTAACTGCTTAATGGATATGGATTTCCTTTTGGGGTGATAAAAATGTTCTAGAACTAGAAGTGATGATAGCTGCACAACATTGTGGATGCATTTAAAGGAAATGAATTGTACTCTTTAAAATGGTTGAAATGGTAAATTTTACCTCAAAAAAATGCAGGTCAGTTGCAAAATACTAACCACCACTTAGAATGTCCACTATCTGTGCAACCCTGCTTCCCACCTTCCCCCCTCCCCCCATCCTCCAGCACAAACCTCCACTAAATGGCTGTGGGCAAGTTAGTAATAGAGAACAGGAACCATCTGCTCACTGCCAAAGTCACCTCTACATCACAAAGGTCAAATTGAACCAGAGACCTGAGAGGTACAAGAAAGCAAAATTTCCAAGAACTCATACCTTCCCCCTGCAAATGATGATTCAGGAAATTTGCATTTGTTTTTCTGTTGCATTTGCACCTATGCAGATTATTCTGAGAAATGACTGCACATGGGGATTTCTGTGATCACATAAATCAGAACCACATCAAGAATTAGGCCACACAACAGCCCTCCTTTCACCATCAAACTGGCCCACCCAGGATCCTGCTTAGCAACTTTTGCTGAGGTTATTCAAGGAAGAAAAGGCCCCAGAAAGTGGACTGAATGTGGCCCCAGCAGAGGGAGGTGAGAAAGGAGAAGGTCAGAGGACTGGAAAATTCTGGAAGGAGAGTTGGGCTAAGAGTCTACAGATAGTCATTTAGCAAGTGAAATGTGCAATGACCTAAGCAGTTCATTGCAGCAAGTAAGCTTTCCCCTTCCAGAAAAGCTTAGATGCAAAAGACAGGTCCTACCCACTACACTAGCTAGGAATTTGCCCATATCCTAAAGCCATCTTCGATTTATTTTTAGCACCCTGCTGTCAGATGTTTCCAGAGTACACCTCCCCCTCAGAACCACTGCTTTTTTGTGCAGTTAATTACATTCCCAATGACAGCTGTTTGAAAAATCCCAAGACAATTAAGTGTGAGAGACACATTCTAAGCCAAAAAATGCTGAGTTTGGCACCTGCTTGACATAGCACCTCTTCCTCCAGGCAGGAGGCGGGGCTTACCTGTAAGACTTGGAGACCCTGGCTGGGTAAGGGTGCATGTTAAACATACAAACAAATGAAAAATACCTTGTGAGCTCTTCTTTAATTTTCAAGGGTTCACGTGGGTAGAATTTCACTCTAAAGCACATGGTGTATGGTGGATGAGCTGAAACATTATAAAGAAAAGGCATGAGAAAAGCAGCAAAAGACCATGGACTCAAACACACACAAGAAGGTCAGCCATGAAGTCTTAACAGACAGCTTGGGGTGGAGGCACAAGGCAGGGGAAAGGGTGATTTTTCTGTAAGAAGCATATTATATCTAAGAAAACAAAACAACAGTGACAACAAAACTCAAAAAATAAATAATAGTAATGCTTGACAGGACACCCAAGCAGATGTGCAGTACAGACAACCTATGGGATGGCATTTTGCCTCATCACAGCTCCCCTTCATTCCTTTGTTTCTTCAGAGGTCAAGAGCACAGCTCCAAATAACATTTTTTCTTCCTTTTCTTTCTAACCCTTGTGACAGATACATTGCCCACAAGCACCATTAAGGTTTTTAGCCTCATGAAAGACATTTTAGCCTGTGAGGTGGAAAAAAATGTCACCACACCTAACTAGTTTTCTAAAAATGGTGATGCCTTTGAATTAGAATTGAGATTTTTGAAGTGGAATCAGCCAAGCATGGATTGTTCTTTGTAGATTTTGAGAATATTTACCTGTGAGGCACTGAGTAGCCAGTATGGAAATCAACACTCTTATAACTTCCTGGTTGATCTGAAATCAAGATAGCACTATGCAGACTGAAATTTGGGTTGAGGTTCATGATTCTAGAATGTTCTAATTGCATCAAACATGCAGAACTCAATCACCAGCTAATAGGACTCTATGGCTCTTCCTTCATTTCAAGATACCATCAATTATAGACCACTACTGACTTGCAATATTACTTTAATAAATATACTTAAGTGAAGTAAAATGCCTTTATATTTCAGTTAACATAGAAACTAAGCACCTTAAGCTCAAGGATATGTAGCTGTTAGTATGATAACAGCTATATCTGACATACCCACACATTTTTTAATCTTTGTTTCAGTATAGCTACTTAGAATCAGCATCCTTTTCTCTACAAACTTCTGCTTCATGATAAGCAAGGGTTAAATTGCCAGTCAAATTTACATCATCTGGGCTATTCTGAATAGACTAATTCTTCATGTAGAATGATCTATCAGCATTAAATATGAATATATAATGAGGATAATTTAATATGGAAAACAAATCTGCTTAAAAATAACCTGATAGAAAGCATCCAAATCACAGGAAAACCCAGCAGCATCTTGCTAGCCATCTCAGCAGAGAAAAACTAATTACACACACACACA